>JAGDQP010001266.1:87255-127881 GCA_022664845.1 Lepisma saccharinum | reverse complement strand
GTCGAGGTTCAGGCATTTGGGGAATATGCCAAAGTAACATTAAAGCTGTGTATCAATTACACGTGAAACTTTATCCGTGGTGTTTTATGCGTGTTACGGCTTACAAAATCTTGATACATAGTAGAAAAGTACTTGAGAATGGTATATTACCAATCGGCATGCTATATGAAGATGCACACGAGGAGCGGGATAAAAGTATCAAGACTAAGAAGCAAATACTAGGAAGTGTTTCCCCAAACAAGTTTACGTAATGTGCTGAATCATTTCTGGTCACTGCTGATCCAGTTGTAAGTTATCTTTCCAAAAGGCCGATGACAAAAAGTCATTCACTTCCCGGAAGAGGTGAAGAATTTACTAAAGTAATGGAAATTCCAGCTACATTTGCGGGAGATTGATGAAACTGAAGACGACAACAGCAACTACGACGATGATCATGATGATGATTCTGCTTTTAAAGCTGTTGCTGCTGCTACTGATTTTTCCTTGTGATTTTAGTGAGCCAGGATAATGATTATCTTATAGCTGTCATTCTATATGGTAACGTGTATTCACACTAACATTACATATTTTACCATTTCATTAAAAATAATGTGTTTCATCATTTAGCACCAGTCTTTGTGTTTCATTTCTTCATATACTTCCGACTAATCATCACTTTACGCATGTGGAGTTTCTCAGTCCAGCGATAGGAATTTTGTCCTGTTAGATTTGATTTCTGGCCCACTGTGTAGTGCGGAGAAGGTGTTAACGAGGCTGGTTAGTGGTTAAGGTTAATCTTTTTTACTTTATTTCTGGTCATTTTTGAACATTTCCTGCCATTTTCATTTATTTCAACGTTTTCATGGGCTTTTAAATTTTGTATGCTTCACGGACGTGCAATGGGGAGTTACTGGTCAGGTCTGTCATTTAAGTCAAGTGACCTACTCCTAGATATACGTCTATTGCGCACGAGAAAAAAGAGAGGGCGAATATCAAAGACTACAAGGCATGCTAAAAGTTAAACTCAAACATGTAAAGTTATGCTAGCAGTTGAGACGTGGATGTAGGTAACCGTATACCTCTTTTCAGCCTTGGGGAAGCGAACTGAGATTGCTTAATTTTAGAAAACAAAAAAGCGTTATCGTTGTTTAGTTTTATTTTACAGTACCCGGACGGCGCCAACCTGTAAGGACTCCCCTGGACAAAAAAATATGAGCTTTTAGGTTTTTTCGTAACAAAATGAAACCCACGGGCTTTGTCCACGTTCAACAAAGCTGAGAGTATCTAAAGGTGTTTTAGTGGATCAAGAATGCTTCCCAGTGACGATCCTACCCCTAGCAACGAATCTGACAATAAGGATGGTAAGGAGTGTAAAATACCTTTGAAAGGATAAGCAGAAAATTGTCATATAGAGATATATATTTATTTTCTTTCCTTTGTGACTTTCTCTAATGGAAATTGGTTATCGCTTCGAATAGCGTGACTTCTCTAATTATTCCCCTGCCCAGATGTTTAGTAAAAATAGAGAGAAAACTGACATTTACTTACTGACAATACGATATATCAAGGACCAACTCTAATTTCTATCAGATCTCTAATTTTCTCAAAAATGCTTTAAGTGTCATGTCTCATTCACTCGCTCACACATCCGTTTACTCCTTATTGCTATGGGAACTAGCTACACTGCAAAAAATAGTTGTGTTAATTCAACACAATGCGGTGTCCCAGCGTGACTACCACTTTAGTGTGTTAAATCAACACAACACACGGTGCTGATTTTGGTACTGTAAAAAAATAAGTTACGGCGGCAGTAAGATTTGAACATGGGTTACTCAGCTATAATTCGAGCGTCTTACCGACTTGGCTAAATCGTCAGACAGTAAAAGTGCTAGATGCAAACGATATTTAGTGAACAACATTTGAATTAAACGACTACACTATAGATTTAAACAATGTAAGGGATCAAACATACATTGCTGAATCCCCAAAACAAACTAAGATACTTGGACGACTTATCCCATGGTTTAATCACTTCCTATTTGTCAATTGAGAACCAGAATTCCCATTCATTGAGAATATTCTATTTCTATAAAAGCAAGCAAGATGGCGACAGCCAAACACTTGAACAGCATTACTGCTTATCGTAACAACATGTCAAATGTTGCGTTTGCTTTCATAGAAATAGAACATATTCTCAATAAATGGGGATTGTGATCCTTAATTGACCAATGGAAAAGTGATTAAATCATGGCATAAGTAGTGAGAGTAACTTTGTTTGTGTTTGGGGTTCAGCAACATTTTTTTTATCCACTAGATTGTTTCAATCTAGTGCCTTTTCCGCCTGACGATTTAGCGAAGTCGGTAAGACGCTCGACTTCTAACTGAGCAACCCATGTTCAAATCTAGCTGCGGTCGTAACCTTTTTTTTCTCACAGTACCGAAATCAACACCGTGTGTTGTGTTGATTTAACACACAAAAGTGGTAGTCACGCTGGGACACCGCCTTGTGTTGAATTAACACAGCTATTTTTTACTGTGTACTCTTACTGGATATGTAATAATATGAGAATTAATTAAAACTAGTCTGACCGTTAACTGACATTCTAGCTACTCTTAAACTAGCCGCTTCACTGAGCTGGCATCCTTAAAAATAGAAGAGTTTTTGGAAAGTGAGAAACGATAGATCTTAGTCCTAGGATAACATTTGATCCACCCTATAGTCTAGATACTTAAAATTAGAGTTTTGGGACTCATTCGCTCTTATATCAATAACTCTATCTACCTTATCTGTCTAGACATAGTAAATGGAACAATCAACTCTCGACTTTCTTATGAATTAAGTAGTTCTTATTCAGTCTAAGTTAGTGACTTAACAGTTTAATAAAAAGACTGAAGAATAAAGGAGGATAAGTCTTAATAATCTATAGCAAAAGATCAGACTCATATCACTCTATAAACACTCTCACACTGTTAGTTATATCAGTCATTCCTCACACTTCTTTCATCCCTTAACCTAGAGTGTGTTTGTTAAGATTTTCTCTATCGGCGAACAGGCTTTATAATATCTTAAGCTGAAGGCCATTATAATAGTGAATTTAGAAATTAGTTCTTACAGTAACAAAAACGAGAGGGCCGCAAAATTATCAAAACTTGATTTATCCTCATTCAGGATCAGGATCCCTAAATTACTGAGAATTTAAATGAATCACTATTAAATTCAAAGAAAGAAAATCAAAATTCTGCACATTCGCTTAATAAACTAAATTGAGTGAATATATAGTAATAGAGGGTGGACTTGTGACTCGATCATAAAACAGAAAGAATTTACTATAGACAATCATAAAAAGAGTCATAAAATGGTTACTATATCTTCTCAGAATATCTTTAAGCAAAAGAAAAACGTTTCCTTAGATGAATTTCCCCTGGGAGGCCACGAAATCACATATGGAGAGTAACATTGTAATTTCCCCAAACAAATATATGGAAAAACTTTACTTCGGTTGATTGCTGCATACTGACCTGCTCTCTGCTATCTGACAAAGTTCTTCTGCGAATACTTACTGTCCCAGAAGGCAGATTCTGTTAAGACAAAAATATAGTACCACCGCAGTAAACCTGAACTCACATATGAAAGTATTTATCCAATCGTCGCCTAGCTTAAGTCACGAACCGAATACGCTAGTTTCCACTCTCGTCCCATACTTGGAAAATCAACTAAACAGAATATTCTGAATTTAAAAGAATGAAGTTACATTCTGTCTGCCTCTTAGTATCCCCCATAACGCACTGTCTCGAGAAACGCTGTTTCTTGTCTTAAGAATCTCTTTTTCGCGCCCAAGCCTCCTCCCTCCTTGAGAGCAGAGATTTCGAACTGGAGTGCGTCGCTTATTCCTGATTGGCTGACCCTACTGACAACCAAAATCCGGGGAAGGATACTGTAATATCTCTAACGACGTTTTTCTGGCTAAAAGATGCATGAAATTAAAAGTTTACGTATGTAATAATTATACACAACTTTAGATTCATTACAAGAATTTAAAAAAATAGAACATAAGCACCTTTACAACGATATGGAACAAGTATATAAAATTCCTATAAATAAACAATTGCATTATTTTCTTAGTATAACATATCTTTGTTGAAATACACTTCTGTTAACGATGAATATAGTTACCTTACTTACTACCTAGCTTTTCCTTTTCTTACCTCTGTTACATTTC
Organism: Lepisma saccharinum; assembly: GCA_022664845.1. Lineage (NCBI taxonomy): Eukaryota > Metazoa > Arthropoda > Insecta > Zygentoma > Lepismatidae > Lepisma > Lepisma saccharinum. The sequence continues at coordinate 123,682 of JAGDQP010001266.1, read as the reverse complement.
TGAAAATTTTAAATTAAAGATTCTCATTTTTATTGACATTACAATAAAACAAAAATATGAGGAATTGTGGCTATACCAATGCCGTTGCCACACAATTCAAAAAGACTGGATTATGTGTCCAAATCATCAGGACATGAAAAATTGGAAATGCGGTGGAATTTCCACCTAAGATGTGTTTTAATTTTCTCATGTACTATCTATCATCCTTCGAAGTTTGGCAGTGCATTACCACCTTGATTGGTCTCTGTGCACATATTTTATAAGGATTTCTTAAAAACTAATTTTCAAAGGACCTTAGGTAATTTTAAAATGACTACGATGAACCTCAGACAATACATAAAATTTTATGATTAATTTAAAATATTAACTATACTTCTCTAAACGTGCTTTTTGTATGTCCTGGTTTTCATATACAGAATCTGGCAATCCTAGACTAGTGTAAATAAAACCAGTTGCGTTAGCTGTCTAATTATGTCTTTTTTTTTTACTTTCCACCCATTATCTCTTTACCTAATTTATATCCCTGAATAGTAAAATATTATGAATCGATCACTGCAGCTAGGAGAAAGTAAAGTAGCAAAATGTGTTCAGACAATGGCAGTATACCTCTAAAATTAATTATTCATTTTTAAGTTTTAATTATAGAAAACATATTGATGGGACGTGTAATTTCAATTAGCATGCATACAAAATTAAAATTAGCTAATTGCGATGGAGAAAGGAAAGGCAAAGCTGTTAGGAAAACCTCTCTTTCTGTCAAATTAAATATTCACAAATAATGACAGGTTTAGAGAGTTTGAAAACCGGCCATCATTACCATATCTGCTATTTATAGGATTTAATGTTGTTCCTTTCTCCTTTATTTTTTTTTTTTAAAAAAGAGTCCTGTTTTTGATTTCAGCTTTCACTTAAAAGTGTCACAGGAAGGCATTTAGACATTTGTGGCACATCTTATTCAGTGTCCAAACTTGAAATGAATGAGTTAAAAGTTCCAGCACAGGAGCATATATATATATATATGGCTACGCAATGCTCGTAGGACCAGTGGCGAAGCTTCAACTTAAGCATTGCAATCAGAGACATTCCATCCAAACTTGAAAAAAAATCGTCTTAAATGATTTCTATGGATAGTGCTAAATTCATCTGTTTTCCTTTTGCTCAGCACCCTCCTATCCAACACTGTCAACTTTTGGGGGGTATCACAGTGAAATATATATGGCTACATTATGTTCAGGGAGTGGACATGATCGTCAGAAACGACAACGTATAGCAGTTGTGATAACATACTCCCTCTTTGAAAGTAATGGTCAGTACAGAAATTCACCATTAATTTGTTATCGCATACAATTAAAAAAAAAGCCACGCGTCGCCACTGCCCAAGACAATTTTCATATAGCAAATTTTCTGGGTGCAGCTGGCAAGGCTTCCTGTCCTATAAGAACATATATTCTCAGTAATACAACGTCCACATACTAACCGATCGATTGAATTATATTAATGGTTAGAGGGCAGCGTAACGGATACTTGTAAGACGAACCACACCCATCAGAAAAATCGATTTTTGATTTTGTCTTCAATGAGTTTAAAAATTTTGGGTAGCAAAAATACACTTTCAGATTTCATGTAAAATTTTCCATAACTGGTACTAGCCCGCGATATTGAGTTCAATTCTGTTTCGACGTGCCTACTAATTGCTCTACCATATATAAATGCTTCAGGCAAGGTGATTGACGTATCGGATGGGCATTGCGAAAGGAAACAGGCTCTTTGACGATAAATATAACTCCATCGCGTGTTTCTAGCTTTCAAAATAATAAATGACAGACCTAGGTTTTCAAATACTGGGTCAGTCGATTAATTTAAACATGTTTAAAGCTCACTGTCAGTACGAACCTCTAGTAAAACCTAAATTTCATGTTATAGTATCTGTGGCTTGGTAGTAGAAGGGACTGGGCATGCGCAGATACAACTGTCACCATGCGTTAGAGGAATGCGTGAATAGAATTAGTTTCTGGATACACCTCATATATGTGATAAAGTTAGATCTGGTTGTTAACTGTACGTGGAGTGCCCATATTTTCACTCACTAAACGCAAAAATTAATTAACTGTGCAACTAAGAGCCTCGATTATAACTTAAATGTGTATCACAACGAAGCAGTAACCACGTATTTTTGGAACTTGAGTCTGTGAAATATTTAATATCCAGGTCTTTCCTGATCCTTTGAGATCTAATATCCGTACATGGTTAAATTTATTAAATCTTCGTTTCTGTGCTGAACTGGTTGGCCTAAAGCCATCAGAAATGATAAATGCCGTAATTCCGCGATCATTCTTTGGGCGACAGGGATGAAGAAGGTAGCTGTTAGGGCTTTACTAGAAGTACTATCCTAGCATTTACCTTATGAAACTGAGAAATCGCCTCGATAATCTTAGTGAGGAGGGTAGGTAGCAGGTTATGGACTTTACTTCAAATCAATAGAGCATACTTGTCGATTGTAATTGGTAGTTTTCCCTTTATTTATTCTAACAGAACTTTTACCCCTTGAAAGTTCTTTTTTTATATTGAAAATTTAGTTTTTGTGATTTCCACAGTATTTGATAACTTCAGTTCGTCTTGTTTTCAGAATTTAAATGTATGCGTGATAGAACAGGAAAGTATTTTTTTTTTTTTTTTTTTTTAAAGTTCGTGATTTGTGTTCAACCAGCAATCTTCCGGTGTAACTAAGGAAAAACCCCAGTTAAATTATGAGGAACCTAGGAACTCCAATTACGATGTAACTAAGGAACCTGATAATTATTATGCTTATTTATAGACTTTGTTCTCCTGTAATTTACAAGCGAGGTTAGAAAAGGTCTTTTAATTTCTTCCCCTTAAAACGTTATATAATTAATATAATGTGGAGCAGGTAGTTCATATCTGATGTATCATGCTATGCTAGTTATTGTCCACAGATATTGATAGGAATACAGGATAAGGTAAGTCAAAATGCTTTTCTTTGAAGTCTTTAACTTGACATTATTCGAAAAAAAACACACATAGTAATTGGAAAAATGTTCTTAGATGTGCACCAAGAAACAATTTTCTTGGAAATGAGATTCAGCATTCTCACTAATTTTAAATGAGAGCATAAAGGTTGGAAGATCAGTAATCTTATTTCCAAACGGGCATGTTCTCATTTTCAATTAAACGAGAATATTGATATCTCATTTCTAAAAAAAAACATGTTTCTCAGTGCACAAATAAGAACTTTTTTTTTCTTAATTTTGAGAAACAGTTTTTTTTACTGTGTAGGTTAAATAGCCACAATATCTCACCTGAATTTTGTTACATTCCACATGTTTTTCTTTGAATTACTGCGTTCATTCCACTTCAATATATTTTTCCTGTTTCTCTTTGTCCTACGTCAAGATTAAAAAACGTGTTTTTTAATGTTGCTTTTCTTTCTTTTGCATTTTCCAGGCACCTGGGTAACTTTTGGGAGCCAAATTAGCGAGGAACAGGCAGAAGAGATCATCAGCCTGGCTTACGATAGCGGAATCAATGTGTTCGATTTATCAGAGGCATATTCTGGTCCCAGGGCGGAGCTGGAACTCGGAAGAATACTACAGAAGAAAAACTGGAAAAGAACTTCTTTTATTGTTACCACCAAAATCTACTGGAACACCAAGTAAGCACAATTTATTCAAATTTATCCTTTATTCCTTTCTTTGACGCTCTGTAACCATTGGTCTTTCCAACACGATTGGTTTTCAGAAGTCGTTCGTGAAACCAATTTTGTTAGACATTGACTTGTTGAAGGAAATGAAGTGTTTCAGTCCGTTATTTTTTTTATATATATATTCGCATTCACCTTCAGTGCCAAGTGTTTCAAATATTACTTTTTTTTTTCTTTGACAACATTCTTTACCTTCCTCTGTGCGTTCCATTTGCCACTTCCAAGCGGAAGTTACGTGTCATTTCATCTGCACCGCACATTTATGTTTGCGTGTTTGACTGTTCTTCATATTGAAGCCAATCTACATATCCAAGTTACCACACACGTTCTCACTCAATATTCCTTTGGGATCTTTTCATATTATACTAAACTATCTGAAAAAGTGGAATAACTCTGGATGTACTTTTCAAGCGTTCAGCCATAGAATACATTTAGTCAGTGATGCCTATTTTTCGATTGTACTGCCACCTTGCGACTCAAACCGTTTAGTTTCTAGATCGTAGATCATTACTTAAGGCTATCAATACAATAAATGTACAACATAGAAACGCTAACAAACAACTAAACTGAGTGACGCGCCAGCCCTTTAAGGTCGTTGGCCTGTCAGACGGCTGTATTACGAGGGTCGTTCAATAAGTCCTTAGAAGATCCAAGAGATGGCACTCGTAGAATCGAAAGAGGTATGTTCTTAGTAAGCGTCATCTCTCATTAGACTGCTGTATCCAGCTATATCCATCACGTGGTTTCATTTCCAAAGCAACAAACTTCTGTTTATATAGAAAAAATAAGAAAATGAAGAAAAAATGAGTTTCGTGCTGTGATTAAACAATTCCATTTAAAAGGCTTAACACCGGAAGAGATCAAAGTGGAGTTGGTTGAAGTTCATGGCAAATCTGCTCCTGTGTTTGGGACTGTTTATAATTGGGTAAATGAGTTTAAACGTGGCCGTACATCCACAAATGATGAACATCGTTCGGGACGTCCAGTAGAAGTGACTTTATCCGAAATGATTGACAAAATCGATGATATGGTTTCGAGTGATGAACGAATCAAAGTGTGCAAAATAGTTGAGGCCACAGGCATATCACAAGGTATTTTCAATTTTGCACGAAAAATTGGGTGTGAAAAAAATCTCGACAACATGGGAGCTGCGTTTGCTCTCAGTGGAATGGAGAAATGGGTGCACACCTGCAGAGTTTCGATGGCGAAAATTATGGAATTTAAGTTCTAATTATTACATCATCCATTCATGTATTCATCAGATTTGGCCTCCAGCGACTTTTATTTATTTCCAAACTTGGAAACAAAATGGCTCGGCGAAAAAAGATTCAGGTCAAACGAGAGGTCATCGCCCAAACAGAGGCCTATTTTGAGGATCTTCCGAAATCCTACTTTTTGGACGGCTTAAGAAAGTTGGAGAAACGCTGGGAAAAGTGTATCGAGATAAAAGGAGATTATTTTGGAAAATAAAAATAAGTACCTGAAATAATTTCTTTTTCTTTTTCTAAGAACTTACTGAATGACTCTCGTACACTCAAATAGATCGTTACGTGGTTTGCGTAAGGCCTCTTCGTAGCCGTGTCTGACTTTCATGACCACAGTCTGCTACTTCTTTTATTCATGTAGTTCCCCAATTGTCGTCACGATGCTGGGTCAACAACGAAACTTTGAACCCCAACTGGGTATCGAACCCGGGACCGTTCGCACTGAAGTCGAGCGCGCTACCGACTAGGCCACGCAGAAGGTTACATATCCGTTTTCCTCATTTTGCTCAGTTACCATTGATAGTGGGATACATGTTCAAAAATTTTCATTTGTAGAAAATATTCTCACAGTTTGATCTCTTCCTTGTGCATAAACTTTAGATTAGGATAAATATTCAATAAAGTTGTCGTGAATGCTCAGATTAGATGCTGTAACCCTTTTGATGATTTTTACAATATTCGAAATCGAAATGTTGTTTTTTCTTTAGATTTTCTGCTGATGGAATTAGATATATCAGAAAAATTTACCAAAAGCAGTGGAATGATGTTAATAACAGGACCTTTCTAATGCCATGAATAGATTGAAATTCCGTTGGATCCACGTCTTTGAACATTTAAAGTAAACAACATTTGACTCAGTTTGAGATTTATGAAACATATACAGGAAGTCCAATATTTTATAATGTGTTGAAAAATGAATATATCTTTTTTTTTATACTGTCACACGCTATGTTTTGTAATTTAAAAAAAAGAAAAAGTATTTCTAAAAGTCCTTCCAACTCACTTACTTGAGCTGTGGAAGAGGCTAAATATAGGTATGCAGAATCGAATAAATAAATGATGGATGGATTTAAAAATAAACGAGGATCAGACAGAAACGCCTTTTTCGGAAAGATCAATAAGCTTGGTTGTCGCCAGAAAATTCCGTAGAGGAGGTCAAAAGGATTTTTGCCTTTACATATATTGTTATCAGTGCTTAAATTCAAAATTAAGAAGTTTTATGGGCTCATGAAGGTATAATATATTGCATAGCTCCTCAGCGAAAGTTCAGTGTATAATAATAATAATAATAATCTTTCTATTTTGCAAAACTTTCAAGTGGCTCCCAAGACCAAACAATTGAGCTGGTAACCCTTTCAGTCAGGAAGTCGCTTTTCTTTCCTTTACACAGAATATTGTGCATTAAAGAACCTAATAATTATTTTCATTACCAGCAGTGCACTTGACCACAAGTTTCTTTACATACTTATCTGCTTTGCGATCTCTGAAAACACTTAAGCTTACTTATTATTATTAAAATATACGAAAGTAAATTATATTCCGTTAAAAAAAATAATCGTCTAATTATGCCGCTAGATACACAATTCCGAATAAGTTTTACTTTTCCTCACGTGACTATAGTAACTAGATTTTCCCGAGCCATGGTTGCTCCAGGAGTTGCGGTTGTTTACGTCGTATGGGCACTGAAGATATAGGTTCGAGTCTCCCTCACTCAGGCCATCATGATTGATGTTTTTCCAGAATTATACTCAGTTACGCCAGTCCATTTCTTCTTTAACAGTCAAAGCAGAGAGATAGCCAATACACAGTTAAGCAGAACTGAAATGGGTCATCGGGTCAATTGGGTCATTCTGGTCAAGCTTAGGACCCGGTCACCGAGTCAGCAAAAGTGACTCGGTTTCAGTTCTGCACTTAAGAGACCTCAGCACCTACTCCCTATATTATTTCATGTTTTAAACAAAAATACTGGATAAATGATAATCAACCATGAAATTTTGGAAATCGGCTCCGATCATACTTATGATTACCTTTCGAATGATTTAACCCTCAATTGGAAGACCAGAAAATATTCTGTGACGTCAGACATTACGAGCATTCAAATTTTGTCAGCTTAAGCAAACTATTTCGAAAATTTGAAGTAGTTCATTTGAAACACATTCATAAATATTGTCGGGGTTGCTTTCCAAAATGTTATTGTTGCTTGTCATTTGTTCAGATTTTAAAAAAAATAATAAACAAACAACACAAGAAGAATGTACTGAGGACTGTTAAAATGTTTATAGGCCACAAATCTAATGTTTAAAGTTTCAGTAACAAATAAGGTTCTGGGATAGAACTACTGACCTGTTTGAGCTTCCTTGATGACACTCATGTAAATAATTTTGATTTATTAATTGCGTTTTATTATTTTTAGTTATTTATTCGTGACATTTACACAGTAAGAAGTTCTTATCTATGCACAGAGAAACAATTTTCTTAGAAATGAAATTATGTCAACATTCTTATATAATTAAAAATGAAAACATGCTGGTTTGGAAATAAGATTGGTAATACTATTTTCAAATCGGTTTGATCTCATTTAAAATTAAATGAGAATGCTAATATCTCTTTTCTAGGAACATTGTTTCTCGGTACATAGATAAGAACTTCTTTCTCAATTTTAAGAAACCACTTTTACTGCATATTTTCATAGATTATAAATTAAAGAAACTATTTGATTAGTTATCTTAACGCACGTACAGTTCCTTAAACTGACAGTTTTTTTATTATTATTATTATTTTAGTAATTTTGATATCTTGGAGAAATTGTGCAATGCATTCAAGTAAATTCAGTGAGTAACGTGTTACGAAAATCATTCTGACACTGACATAAAAATCCTAATTTGAGGAACTTCCGTTAAAGAAAATAGTTCCTCCGCGTTTTGTAACATGAAAGGCAAAAGAAATAGACTACTTGGAGATTAATTATTATTCTAAAAATCAAACCCTAACTACAGCAAGAGTATATATCCTTTCCACATTGAAGTTTATTTACTATTAACTGATATTATACCCACTTGTTGGTGCAGGATCAAAAGTATTTACTAGGTGCCCTGACACTATTTTCTTGCTTGATCAAATAAAGGAACCATACACGATTTGATACAAGTTAGTTCATCGGTATTGTTTTCAGAATTCAGAATGTATTGATAGATATTCCAAAGAATTTAGCTTCACGGTTTATGTGTTGGGGTCAGATATAGAGTAGACCTTTTCTATGGTAAAAAAAAAAAAATGAAAAATGTGATGCAGATTTGTTCCAACTCTGTGGATTTGAGAACTCTATTCTCTATTTATAGCAATCAAATTTCGAACACCCTATATAAATGGACAAGGATGTTAACAATAAACCACGTTTCGTCACTTATTTCCCTCGAATACGTTTTTCTTTTAAAACATTTCTATGAAAGGTAACACATTGCATGAACAATTTCATAACTGTTTTATTCGTCTCAATACATAGCAGTAACTTCGACAAGAAAGTAGCCAGAAAAGAAATATTCGTCATAGCCTTTATTTTAGTTTATTTCCCGTGGACGTCGTCTGCCAATGCTGGCTGCAGTCGCACCAACCAAGAATTTTGGCAAGGTGCGCGCAAGATTACAATAGAATTTGTAATCGATATCGCTATCCACATTTATGAGGACAACCTCAGTACCGGAAGAATGTTTCGAAAAAGACGAAAAGAATGTATCGCAGAACTGGAAACTCCACTGCAGTAGTAGATGTACATTAAAGGACAAAAGTTCGTTGCCTTTCTGGTAAAACTTCTTTGCGAATAACTTCGCAAAGGATTAACCGATTTGAGTACAACTTTCAGTAAATTAAAAGAGAAAGTAATTTTCTGTAAGTTGTTGGGTTATCGTTATGTACGCTCAGATTCATAGAATATGGTCAATGGGTACACTTTCTAATACCGACAAGTGGTGCAGTTTGGCAAGAACGGTCCAATATTTGTCATAGAGTTCAAATTAACGTTCCGTTAATTGTGATAAGAAAGTAGCATTACTTGATGTTGCTAGATTGAACAAATTTTAGAACTAAGGATATTTCCTATTAATCATAGTGTACATTCATCTCTGAGTGATCTCATCAAATATATAGGGTGTCCAGAAAAAAAAAGATATTAAGAATTAAATTTGGTTTTACGTACAGTATTACCGTGTGTCGACGCGAGTTCAACAAAGAATATGATCCCAAATCTGCGCTATCTAATATGTTAGAAAAACGCATAATCGATCCAATATGAAACGGTTCCCGGCAGATATACAAGTTACAGAGTAATTAGCAGGGAAATTTGTGCCCACAACAAGATGACTTCGGATGGTAAACAAATACTGGTTTATACTGGATGGTGTATGTCAGTCTTGAGTTATCCGCTATCTTTGAATATTTTTTGGACATGCTTATATGATCACCGTTTTTGCCACCGTTTTGGCTCATAGGACAAGATATCAGCAATATTCCAGTCCTGAATTCTTTTTATTTTCGTGTAGCTTTTTAAAGAATTCAATCTTCCTGAATGATCTCGAGACCACGGAGGATCTACATGGTCATAGAGCAGAGGAAACTCCAGGTAATAGAAAGAGTTATATTAGAGAGTGTTGTAGATGAATTCAAAACCTGCTTCTATAACTAAAAGCAATGCTTTATTAATTTATTTTCTTGATACTATTTCTTTGACTTAATAAAAACCAAGTTGTGACACTACTTTTTAAAGTAAGCAACAAGACTATAGAATGGAATAAAAAGAGAAGTACTATTAACGTTACAAATACAGTTGTAGCGAAACGAAAGCTTTTCTTTATTTGAGGACTTACTTTACCCCATGTCATAAAGGACGCACGTTTCCCTAGACCGTTACCGTAACGTTGCCATAATTAAAACCCCTCTCTGTTGTGCAGATAATAAACTAAGATCTTCTTAATCAAAAGATGCAAGAAGACAAACAGAAGTGCATTTACTTATTATGCTTGGTAACAGTTTTCTCTTGCTTAAGGGACTAAATCGTAGTTCGGAAAGATGATTTGTGAGTGGACAGCTTTAGTATTTTCTGGAATAAGGTTTTTATCAAAATGAGACATTCAGTAAAATATAAATAGTCTTAAATATGTATTCATCTGGGAAATTTATTTAACACGTTTCGTTAGTTATTTTGCTCATTTGGAAAAAGTCTTTATTTCCTGCTAACTAAATTCTAGAAAAAAAAATGCAAGATACCTTAATAGTGTTGCAAGTTTATAATTTAGTTGTGACTTTGTTCAATATATTTTTAGTGTAGCCTGTTGTGTATAAAAGGCTGTATTGCGAATATCGATTTCATTCTGTAGTGAATAATTATTTATTACGAAAAGAAAACTATTTATAACTAATAGAATTGACATTTTTGAATGTGCCAGCACCGTGCTCGCAAAGTAGTCCCACTCTTCCTTTTGAAAAAAAAAATTCTTATGCCATTACAAGAAGCTCTCCAAGAGGAAGCTTTTATGCTACAAGCGTTTATTTTAGTAATTTCTATACCTGTGTAAGAAATAATAATAAATTACTTACCCTATGGCTTACGGAACTCGCACGCTCATCGTCGTAGTAACGAAAGTTCGCCATCGGAATCTATCCTTCTCAAGATCAAGCCAGTTTTCATCACAATCTATCCTGCTTCACGAAGATCCCTTCTAATGTTGTCCTTCCAACGTCGTCTCAGTCTTCCCAACGGTCTCTTTCCCTCCGGCGTTCCAACCAAAATGGAATATAATCTTCGTTTTTCTTTCATCCGAGCTACATAGCCTGCCTATATTAGTCGTTGTGATTTCATTATTCTTACAATATCGAGTGAGCCGTACAGCACGTGAAGTTCTTCATTATGCAGTCTCCTCTATTCTCCAGTCATCTCATCCAGTTTCGGCCCGTATATCTTTCTCAAAACCTTATTTTCAAACACTCGTAATTTATGTTCATCTGCTAGGGTCGTACTCCAACTTTCGAAACCGTAAAGTATTACCGGCAGAATAACCATTCTGTATCTTTTCAATTTCGACTTCCTTGATATTAATTGTGAAGTTAGGAGTTTCTGGACTGAATAGAAACAAGCGTCGCCGATACTAAGCGACATTTTATTCCTTCCGTTGCCTCGTTTTTGCCCTGTTACGCATGCTCCCAAGTATTTAAATTTGTTTACTTTCTCATGTTCTCATTCTTAATTGTTATGTACCTATTTCCGTTAGACCCTATTCCCTGTGTTTCCGCTTGTTATCATATATTTTGATTTATCTATGTTTACCCGTAGACCTATCTCATCACACGCTTTAGTGCTGTTACCGCCCATAAAATTCATTTTATCTTTTATCTTATCATCACACGCTTCTACTAAGACATCGGTGTTGCTTTGTAGTGTCTGTATCTTCCCCTATTAAATCTACATCATCCGAGTACACGAACAGTTGATTCAAGCCATTCAACGCTAGTCCCTTTTTGTCCTTTTTTATTTTTAAAATCGCATATTCTAACGCAAAGTTAAACAGTAGTGGTGACAAGGCATCTCCTTGTTTCAATCCGTTGCGAATCTTGAAACTATTTTACATATTATTACCTACCCGTGCTCTGCTTATGGGGTCGCTGAGACACATTTTCACAAGTTTTTCGGAATTCCAAATTATACCAGTATACTATATAGCTTTTCCCTTTCAATAGAATCTGAAAATTCTTTCTTCTTAAAATCAATGAATAGCTAGTGAACAGTTCCATTGTTTTCCCATTTCTTATCCAAGATTTGTCGCAAGGCGAAAATCTGGTCCAACGTGGATCTATTTCTTCTAAATCCGCATCTCCAACTATTTCATCTACCTATACACTTAGGCGAGTTAGCAGTATATTACTCAATAATTTGTAACATGTTGGAAGTAATAAGATTCCGCGGTAATTATTACAGTCCGATTTATAACCCTCTTTTTATAAACTGGGACTATTTTTGAGGTTTTTCATTCCTTTGGAAGCTCCTCCTTTCTTCATATAACGTGTATCAATTTGTGCAGCTCCTTGATTAGTGCCGGTCCTCCCACTTTAATTAATTCGGCTGGAATATTGTCTATTCCTGGTTATTTGAAATTTTTAAATTTCTTTATCGACATTTTGACCTCAATCTCGCTAGGGTCGGGTTCTGCGTCATAGATTTCAAATTCCTCTCTTCTCCGTTGTGTATATTAACAAGTTTGTCGAAATAACTTTTCCACACATCGATAATTTTCGTCGGATCCGCCTGCAGATCTCCGCATTCATTTCTAATCATCCCTAACCTCTGCTGGTAACCTTTTCTTAACGAATTTACCCCTGTGTATAGATTGACTCAGTTGCAAGATAGCCGTTTGACTTAGAACTGAAACGAACACAAAACAAACTTATTTCCGTCCAATATCAAGACGTTTCATAAAAAAATTTCATTCGGATTTCCAGTAGTTTATTTCTAACGTGCTAAGGATCGCAGTACTTAAAACATGCCACAGTTCACATCCTCAAGACATGTTTGGTCACATATTAAGCAAACAATGCGAAAGGATGCAAAAGGTGTCCCTTAAAAATGAGTCTTTGTCTTGTAAATCACGGCATCACCTTATCAGGTGATTTGTCTTCTATACATGTCTCTATACTACGTGCAATAGTATCATATATACTTGTCAGTGTAAATAGCAACAATACAAAATATCACATATTGTCAATGTAACGAATTCAATTTAACACAAGACCTCACTATCACTGTTCTAAATGTAAACAGCACACAGAAATATAGAACCATTACGACAATGTTGAAGCAAGGACAACTAATGTTGTTGAGGGGTGGTACTCTAAATTAAATTCTCTGCAGGTATTTAAAAATCTCATTCATCTTTACAAAAGTACATGTGAATAAAAAAAAACTGTATCCTAGTCATTTTTCCGGGAAGAACAAGTAGAATAACATCTAAAATTTATTATGAAACTTGAAGAAACAGTTATTCTTCTTACAGAATCTGTTACAGAATTACTAAACAGCTTATTACAGCAATTAAAAAATATGGGTTCCGTTCTGCATAAAAACACGCTAGGAAGCGTGCATTTCGGAGTTGCATTTCCTTAAAAAAAAAAAAAAAAAAAAAAAAAAAAAACTTCGTGCATAAAATTCCCTGTCTCTATAGATTAGGCAGACCGGGAATTCTTGTTCTGCCTAAAGATAAGATTATTTAAAATATTTTCTACAAAGTGCTGGAGGGCCTTTAGGCAGAACGGGAAGACACCTTCCAGTAGTATATCTCCCCTGTTACTTGTTGTCAATAGTTTATAAAATTTTGTTTGATATGAGGGGACATTAAAGTACAATTTTTCGATGAAATATCCATAGTTAATTTCATTAACTAATATCTTCATAAAGATTTTTTCAATTACCTTTCATCCAGTTTCAATAATAATAATAATTATTGTTATTAATGACGTTACACTAGAGTATTAAGGCTTCATATCTGTTCTTTACATTAAATATAAACTACTTAATTGACTTGATGCCCTATGAATATCCATATTAAAAAGAATTTTAAAACAAAGCAAACGAATCTTGAATAAAGCAGAAAAATATAATGAATTGCCTCTGATCTTTAACCAGACATATAAATTCTAATATGTTCTAGAATTTAAATAGAGAATAAGCCAGAATTGAATAAACAAAATAGATTAAATAATTTGTATCAATCCACAAATTCAATTTGGAAAGAATATAGTGTTAACAGGACAGACAAAAAAGATGTTAGTAAAGAGTTTGTGATCAAGAATTTATAATTTAATTAGACGAGAGAAGCATATATTGTTATTTGGTTTGTTTTAGTTAAATTGGAAGCGAATTCCATAATACTGCAGTGTGATGATTAAGTACTCTACGACCATACCAGCTTCTATTTAGTTTCATTATAAAAATATTGTTATGGAAAGTTGTAAACGTTTTCTGCCCTTAATTTTTCTTTGTCATGAAGAGGGGAAATATTGTCATGAATTGAGGAAGATGTTCTAATAAACCATAGACAAAATATTGTACATATTTGTCAGATATTAAGTTCGCACCGAAACTAGTATCTATCCTCTTTAAGCAGCTTCAATTCACTCCGAGCTGCTCCATATTAAAAACATTGTCTTGCTTCATGTTTATATCCATTATAGCATCAAAAGGTCAACGGTCGTTAATTCATTCATTTTAATATGTGTGGTGGAGAACGAATGGGTTCATAGTGGGGCTGGTCTTAACTCAATGCATCAATGTGGTTGAGATCGTTTGTTGAGGTGACAGAAATGAAACAAAATATCAGTCATGATGGTCTGTTTCCGTATTTGAACCAGTTTCCTTTTTTTTTTAAGCAAGTTTGCACTCTTCCACTAAACCTTACACCACTAACTAAACTGCGAATTTTGAAAGAATGTAACTCTACGTATATTGCGCATGCTCACACCCACCAAAAAGGAAAGGATAGTTGTTGCTGTGGTTACGTTGTTACGTTTTAGTCATGTCTTGAAAATGGGTGAGAAAGAAGCCTCGGATGACTTAGCAAGTGATAAGGAATATGTGCAAAAAGCGGAATTGTCAAAGTTGGAATCGTGGGCCGCGGTGGCTAAATGGTATAGCGCTCACCTTTGATGCTATGGATCGTCAGCTCGATCCCTGCTCATTCCAGGTAAGCTTCGTGGTGGACAAACACCGCGTGCGTGGATTTCCTCCCACTTTCTTCATTCCACCAATTCATCCCATCCGTCCTGAGCCAAAGTTGCCTAAAGACCTTAAAATTAAGTTAAAATGAATTCAAAAATTCAAAATTGGAATCGGACTGCTCTTATTGTTCATCGTCTGCATCTGCTTTAAATGTACTAAAAAAAAAAAAATACAAAAGTAAATTCTAGTCAAGACGAGACAACTCGAAATAAGACGAGGCAGAACTTTTCAAGACAAGACATGAGACGTGGCAAACACATCTTTCGAGACGAGACGAGACAAGGTTTTCACGAAATGAGACGAGACAGCCAAAAGTCTCGTGGTTTCTCGTCTCGTGGCCAACAGTATCACTGACCCTATTACCTTAAAGAAAGGACGTTTCAGAATTTGTTGCTTTCCGCTGCAGACAGCTGCGCTCATCAACACACAGAAGAGAGATATAAACAAATGGCAATATTGTAACTTCCCCTTCGCTATTCAAATCACCTTTTCCCCTTCACCTTAACAACCCGAATCTAAACTCTTGAATAAAGGAGTCTAGACTTGTGATCCAGCGCTTGTTGTAATTGGTTACTACATGATTATTACCAGTGTTATCGGACCATTTATTTGACTGTTTGGTATAATTTTGCCAACTAATTAACTTTCAGTTTTGAGCCAGTAATTTATATTGTCTAATTGTCTATTGCTAGGGATAAAATGGTCAAGATATGATTCTTCATTGCTCTCTTTACATGTCTATGACTATACTAAAGTTCACGTTACTGTACACCGAAAAAACAACGGAAAATTTTATCTGAATAATAATAATAATAATAATAATAATAATAATAATAATAATAAGCTACGTAGCGCACTAGAAGATCTTGGGCATTGGACCTGGATCGATACTATAAAGACACGTAAGTTCGAATACTGCTGCCGGACATACTGACTAAAGTTTTCCACGCTTTACTTTAGTTTCACCACACAAATTTCGGTATGATACTTTGAGAAAAAAACCTGACCCTCACATCCTCCCTGTCTTCCCCGGAGAGAGTGTTCGCTGAGAAAATTCATCCCTCTGTCAAGTGACGAGTTTATATCATAGCTGCCTCCCAAGCTTATAAATAATAATTATTATTATTATGGGTATGGTAATTTTGATAATCTGTAACGAGCTTTACGATTTGAAAAAAAAGGCCTGATGTCACCTGTGAATATTAATCCCTGGACTTCTAGCATCCTTTTAACTAACTAATCCTAGTTTATCGCCGCAGTAACAAACTTTAGCCATTGAATAATTTTCTAGACAAGAGATAAACAACTCAGTTTCACCCACGAGTCTCTCAAAAACACTCCTAATATTGTCTTCCCAACGACGTCTCAGTCTTCTAACAAGGGAAGGGTTTGAGTTCGAACAGGAATTTTCTGACAAGACTTCGTATATGTATTTGTACCCCGATTCTGATAATCCCTACAAAGTAATTCGACCGTGTAAGGCCACGTTTGCTCGCTACAGGGCGTTAAAGTTTGGAGCAAGTGGAAGGCAGCCCTACCAGCTGCTGCAACGGCTCCCGCAGTTTCGGTTTTGAACAGTTATTTATTTCTCAAAATTTGTACATGAACATACTTGACAGTGCTGACAAAGACTGCAAAGCCACTACAGTGTAACAAATAGTTTGGCAGATATAGACCAGTATTTGTCTTCACAAACGTAAGTGAGGTTTTTTTCTACAAAGTGAGTAAAACAGAAGGGAGAATCACAATAGGCATAAGGACAAAAGACACATCAGGGCAACCTTGAAAGGCACACTCCAAAAATGATACGAATATCACAAAAAATCTGAATTTCGGGGTGGGGTTGGGACCCCCGGACCCCCCCCCCCCCCCCCCCCCCCCTCCCTCCCCGTAACTGTCAGCAAATTCAAGAGTGAAAAATAAAGTGGCATTTGACACCGTGTCCATGGAGTGTGATTTTGAAGATTGCTCTGTATGCCTATTTTGATTCTCCCATCTGTCTTACTCACTTTGGGAAAAGCCTAACTTGCCTGGCCTATATCTCCGAAACTATTTGTTACACGGTATTGTGACTTTGCAGTTTTTATCAGCACTGTCAGGTATGTCCATGTAGATATTTTGAGTAACAAATGCTTCTTCGAACCGAAACTACGGGAGTCGTTGCAGCGGTTGTTTTCCCCTTGCTCCAAACTTTAACGGCCTGTAGCAGACAAACGAAGTCTTACCCGGTCGAACTGCTTTACAGACGTTATAAGCATCGGGGTACAAATACATATACAAAGTCTTATTTAGAAAATCCTTTCCGAACCCAAACCTTTCCCTTGTAAGTGACTTCCTTCCCCACGACTATCCAACTTCGATGAAATATAATTTTCCACACGGCAATTATGAATTAAGATTCGAAGAAACTAGAGCAGTATATGATTGACATATGTATAAAAAAATCCTGCACAGTTACTTTCACGTACGGAAAAATTCATCCTATTTTGTGTCATACTCTCATAGAAATCCGGAAAGAGACAAGAGAGGGACGATAATCAAGTAACTCCCAGTTCATTTCTGATGTTGTGAAAGATGATGCAACAGAAATCGGCCAGTACGAGCTAGAAACAAAATGCCAATAACCTATTTTCAGTTTTACCTGATAGGTAACAGCTAGTAAAGTTCAGAATACGTGAAGTAATTAAATGGTTCCAGTGCTTCCAGGCATGGTTTGTGATGATGACTGATGGTGACTTCCTTGTAAAGATGTGGTAATAAAAATACATCTCTGGTTATTAGTTTATTTAGATCTGAAAACTTTTGCTTGTAACCGTTGTATGTGTGAACAAAGGGTCATACTGATTCAACAAAAAGAAGCGGAAAATGCCTTCAAATAGAATTCTTTTCTTTGTGTATTGACTTACTGTATTTGAGGAAAGTGGACATAACGTTTGAAGAACCCTCTTCGTTTCCATTTCTATGCGGTTCCTTTTACCTTTTTTCTTGACTCGTGCAGCAAATAAAGAAGCTGTTGACAGTTTCCTTGCTGCACACGAAAAGGACTTCGCTTTCTCGCTGCTGAAGAGAATGACAAACAGCCTTCCGGCTTAGAAGATCCAACGACGACCAACTAACTCCCTCTGGAGCGACGATGGAGAGCTTCGAAGAAGAGCTGGATAAGTGGAAACAGAAGATGGTCACTTCCAGAGGCTCCGAAATGAACATCCAAAGACTGCGCTCGACAGCAAAATTGAAGGAAAGGAACGCAACGACATTTCATCGCTCTACTCCGCTGCTGTAAAAGAGTAAATGGTTTTCCGTAAACTTCCTATTATTTCTGAACCAACTTTTAGAGAAGGGAAAAGTTAGAAAAATGAATTAGGAAATTGATCGATGGACTTCCATTGTTGGACATTAAGAACCACTTGTCTTCTTTCCCCTCTTGTTCCCATCATTATGACGTCATTGCAAGTAGTTTTTCAATTAAGATTTGTCTCCCAACCTGCTGCTTGTGAACCGAATAAGGTTCGCGAAGGTTGTCCATTTTCGTTCTCTTCTTCATAAAAGTAGAAAAAGGGCAAAATATCCAGGAAATTGGAAGCCCTTGGCAAACGTAAGAGGTGGCCGAAAAATCTTCATTGAAAACTTGGTGAACCATGTGGAATTATTTGTATATTTTGATGGATAAGTTTTCTGAACTTAGCCATTTTATGTCAAAGGCATTGTTAAATTCTCTGCCTATCTCCTTCTAAGTAAAATGTACACCAATAATGAGATAAGATAAATGAGTCGCGTGACTATTAAAAGTTTTGTCCAAACCTATCAAAGCTACACCAAAGCAACTTCCAATTAGAATCTTCGAACATCCAGTGCTCGAACACCCCCTTACTTCTTTTAATTTTGGATTTAGCGTTACTCTACCTTTTTTTATTTTTGGGAGCTCATTACCTTTACTTTCAATAGTCAATCGCCGTTACTCGGTGTAAGCGTTCCCTTAACTTTTCTAACCCACTTCGAGCACAGCGAACACCCATTTTGTTTTTTCAAGTGGTTGAAATCGAAAGGAATTTCCCAGAATACCGACATTGTTTTCACTCAACTAACTTGAACCATGTACTGTACATAAAAGAGGAAATTCAACGAACTAATCACTGGTCTTTCGTTGTTACAAACAAAAGTCAATGCGGAAATTAAATTAATACTCCTGTCGTGAACAAAATCTATTGTCCCTGTTGATGGGAAAGGGGATCCTTGTTTTGAAACCCATTTCAGCTCTAAATATATCTAGTATCTTGTTAGCAACATTGGCTTTCTCCTAATTTAGTGTTGTTCTGTTATCATTGCTGGTTTTGTGTGAATTTTTTCTCTCTCCCATACAAAATATAAACATAGTTCATATAACAAGAGAAGATAGCCACACTGTTTCTGAATGCTCAGGAAAGTAAACAAAAACATCAAGGATGAATGAACAAAGTAAATGCATGGAATAAAGTTGTTTGATGTATCATATCTGACGAACCGTGCAGAAAATATGTTATGAAACCATATAGTAGTTCCACGGCTCGGAAGAAAAACATTCCCTCTATCCCAACAACTGTTACACAACTGTTTTCGACCCCCCAAAGGTTACATGTAGGGACACACACTCACAGAGATTCCTATATGTTGTGGATTATATGTTTTTTTCTACCGATGTCTGCGTGTCATGGTGGATAAATGCCCGCAGGACAAATGAACATGAAGGGAACGGTGGAGGCAATGGTTGACTGAACAACAACATACGGTGAAGTATTATGCAAACACGAATACATTAATATTCTCGTGAAAGGTCAAACGTTGAATTGTTATTAGTATTTGTTTTATTATCTGAAATTACATCGTGGATAAAGTTAATACAATATGAAACTAAAACATTATACAAGTGTTATTCTGAGCTAATTTAATTTGAAACATTAATAAATTTTGTTGACCCTTAATAAAACAACATACTTAGCGTTATTTGAAATAAAATTGTAGAAGATACATTGTTTGAATTTATTTTATTTTAAGGCCTTTAGGCAACTTTGGCTCACAAGGAACCCCTTGAGTGCGAGGTCGCATGCGTCCAATCGTATTTATGGCATTCGAAACCCCACATAGTGTCTACCACTCCACCACAATAGTGGCTGCTAATGGCAAGAGGGGACGGCACTTTAGGTATCCTAAGGTCAGCACAGCTTGAGGCCCCGGAACGTAGTTGAATTGCTTAGTCAACGACTAAATCACAACAGTGCAACAGTACTAGTGTTGATATAAAGCAGAGCAATGGCAGCGTTAAACAAAGCAAACATTGCATTATATCTACAACAACAGTTGGAGAATTTAACATTTCGGCAGACAGGAACCCAAGAAATTTTGCACAGGGAGAAAGAAGTGTCAGATGACATATTAGCGTTTCTGCAAGATAAGTCAGTGGAATATGTGGTATTGTATACGCTAGGCTGTGCGGACAATGTAGATGAGGAGTACAATGATGACGATACGTGCTTACGTGAAACTGATAGTGAAACAGGTGTTCAGCCAAGTAGTTCAGCATCCATGTCGGACAGAGAGCCACAAATCCCGTCTCCAGTGAAACGTAGTAAAGAACAATCGTTGTCCACGGAGCGGGTATAAACCATAATTACGTACATGGATGATCATCCACAACACAGTAAAAAACAATTACGAAAAGATTTCAAATAAGTCCGCAGCAATATGACCGTGTAGTGCATAAGAGAAACTATGGATTTTCAAGGGGGGACAAAGCGAACGTGTTACAAGAACTGGTGTTTTTACGTTTCAAGGATGCTCGAGAAAATTTACAGAATATGCATGATAGGGACCTACTACGTTATGGACATCAAATTGCGCGAGACATACAATACAGCGATTTCAATTAAAGCAAAGGATGGATCCATAACTTCAAACAGAGGTACAGAATTGGAAAACGTAAGATAACGAAATTTCAAACAAAGCGTCAACTTGACGATACACAGCAAACTGCGGAATCGGCCCAACAATTTGTAGATGAGGTAAACAAACTTATCCCATCGTGTAGTAAAGAATTTGTATTCAACTCCGACCAATCAGGATTTGAAGAAATGCATATGAAAGGAACCCTGGAAGTTAAAGGTACCAAAACAGTTGTAGCAAGATCGACAAACATAAATGCACTAACACATTCGTATACAATTATGCCGACTGTTAATCTGACTTGTAAATTGGCTGGGAAGTTATTTATTGTGCTGCGAGAAGTTTGAGGTTCTCTGCCCCCTACGATTCTTTCTCGTATCAATGATCTTCTAAGGACAGTAGGGAATATTTACATCACAGCAAGTAAGAGTGGGAAAATGGGATTAGCAGAACTACAGCTATGATATGCGCATTGCTTTTGGCAAATCGCTGGTCATGGGCGGATTTATGGGGGACATTGCCCCCAGTCATTTCAGAATGACATTAAATTTTCAATTCTAAAAAATAGCTTTTAAAGTAATTACCCCCACGGTCTCTCTCCTAAATCAGTCCATGTCGCTGACGCAAATAACTTGTTTTTGCTTGATTCCTGGTCTGCGTATAAAAATAATTGTCCTTTAGCGCAGATTATTCCTCCTGACAAGTGTGTGACATTGCAATTCATACCACCTGGAATCACTGGACAAATTCAGCCTCTGGATGTTTTTTTTACGTGCATATAAAACATATTATCGTACCATCTGTAGCTACGCCTTCAAGGATAGCCAGTTCCACGATAAACTCCACGACAGACTGTTTCGCATTCTGTTGAATGCCATCACATTCCATCAGTTCTCGTCACCACGTTATACCAATATGATTCTTTAAGGGTGGTTACCTAGCTGAACGTCCTGAGCAGTATACTTTTCCCAAGGAGTTCGCCTTCGATCTTGATGATACACACTTTTGTGATCGTTGTGGCGCGTCATTTTTCATTCGGTGTTCATGGTGCAAGATAATGATTTGTTTTGAACACTTCTTGAATGTCGACGATGTCCATTTTGTGAAGTGTAATACATACATCCAATAAAAGGTTAATCTCTTCACCTCCTAGGCACTCATGTTCTGCCGCCCTCGTGCTGCACATGGTGAGTCATAAGCAACTAATATTTTTCCTGTCTTCATTGTTCACATCATACTTTCAAATGAGCCTACCTATAGAGTGAACTGGCGACCTCGCACTCAAGGGGTTCCTTGTCATACTGAATGGATGATGATGGAAAATTGGTGGAATGAAGAAACTGGGAAGAAACGGGAGCACCCTGAGAAAACCCACGCACACAGTATAGATTGTTTGACTTTGATCTTTGTACATCTGTCACTGAGACTAAATTTTGTTTCAAATGTAAAGAACGACGACTTTTCCTCAGCAAATTCTCCAGACAAAGAAATCTTTCAGGAAATACCAAGTACTTCGATTAAAAATATTAACTTGACACTTGTCTGGTATAGCTATGATAAAATCCTGGACAATAATGTCAAAATATGCCGAGGATATCTGATTCAGGAGGAAGGGTGCGCGCCATCTTGCCAGTTTTCTTCTTTAATCTTAACCACTAGAGTGTAGGAATGAGGGCTCATAAATGTAAGAAAAAATTGCTTGGATATCTGTGCACTCATTATCAGAGTTACTTTCAGATGGTAACCCGATGAGTACGAAAATTAACTCCCTTTACCACATGTTCTTAAAACCGAGTGAAAACATAGTTTCTGTAGATGGAGACGTGTATTTATGGCGTGTATCGCTTCCATTTTTTTAAGTGGCCGATTGTATGCATTTTCAATTAGAATAGATTAGTCAAAACAAAAATCTCGTTAATTTCTCTTCCTTTGTATGAAAGAGCTAAATAAGCACTAACTATTTTTTTTTCTGTTCTGTAGGTCGGATGAGCGAGGACTGTCCAGAAAGCATGTGATCGAATCTGTTCGTGCCTCTTTGGAGCGGCTACAACTGGGTTACATAGATGTTGTTATTGTCCACAAAGCAGACCCTATGTGCCCAATGGAAGGTAAGTAAAATATTCCCACATATTCTCATAAAAGAAAGTAAAGGACTCCTAAAATAAATGTATGTTTACACGTGTGTTACATAAACAAACCACTCTCAGCGATTTCCGTTTCCAAAATTATTTTCAAATGAAATTTCTGTTTGACTTTAGGGAGTGTTAATTATGAAATGAAATTACCTAGTTGGAGGCGGAGATTGTTCAACATTTATCTGAGAGAAGTTTCTCGAACTTTGTTTCACTAAGCATACAAAACTAGCAAATGATATATTCGAGTCTACAAATTGTAACGATGAAAAGTAAAGTAATTTATTTAAGTAGTTTGTACAGTATTCCTGATTTCTGCAACTTCGAAAAAAAAATCACCAATATTTTAAATAATAGAAGCTAACATTTCACATATACGTATGTATGCTTGTTAAATTTATGATTAGAAATACTGTACTGACTTTCCAAATAATGGATTATTGCGATCCTGTACTTTTAAGAAACGGTGATTTCTTGTTTGATTCACTGGATTTACGTACATAATCTGTCCTATAAGTATTGTGAGGTAAATGTGTTTAGTACATCCAAAACATTGTTACCAGAAAACTCTTTCTTACTTAGGTTATTCTTGAACGTTTCGTTAGATGCACAGGTCATTTTTTCTTGAAGCGCTCATTAATTCTGTGGAAGGGACTGTACAGGTGCTATTGTATACGTAGCTTGTAAAACAAATGCTACTTTTACTGATAGATACCTCTTCCATAAGTTTTCCTCTTAAAAGCTCTTTCAGTGTAGCAGATTCGAAATAAACAAAATGTCATTACGTTTCCTCTTGTGTGGTAATGTTTTCAACTTAAACACTTGAAGTAATATACCATTATCATTACAAAAGTAATCTAATTTCAGACAGTTCTTCCAAATCTTTCCAAAATACTTTCTGTTCTCTTTGTTTTAGAGATATGTGTCCAAATTGCGGAAGAATATTCTACTTTGGGTTTAATCATAGCTTTATAAAAGAAATTAGTGATATTAAACCAATATATCTGCTAAATTTAATACCCATGATTGTAATCGTTGTTTTGATATGATATACAATTTTAAGAAATAACCTTGTATCAAACATAGATTCAAACTATGTATTGTGAAGTTGCTCGCGTGCATTATAGATTGCTTCTACAAGTATTGTATATACAAGTAGCTATTTTTTAGTAAACAAAACATGTTTACACTTTTCATTATTTGCCTTCGTCACGTTTTGTAGTGATCAACCAAATAGATACTCTAAAGCTTCTTGCAGAAGTTTATATTATAACTGTTTCTTACTTATTTACAAGATAAAAGGAAAGTAGAGTTTCAATAATACTGATATTATTGGACACACTATTAATGAATACGGCGAATATGAAATGTCCTAGATCTTAGCTCTAATGTAGTAGTCGTTATAGTCGTGGAGTAAAACTAAGGTCGTCTGGAGAAATAAGTGCAACAGAAATAAAATAAAGTTAATCTTTAGTAAATTAAACGTATGAGGAAACTAATTCTACAAAGAAAAAAAAAACTGTTCGTTTGTGATTAATAAAATATTTTTTAGAATATGACCTAAAGAAAACTGTATTCTCTCAGCAAATGTTTGTTTAAACGAACTGAATTGCGAGCACTAAAGAAATATAACAATGCCGACCAGGAATAGAACTGAAGTCCTAATATTTTGTAGTCTAACACGCTACGGCGCCACACTTTCTGAGTGACCTATTTCGTTGTACTTTTATAAAAGCCAAGTTTTAAACTTAATAATTCTCAAATTTACGGTGTTCATCTTAAATTCCTGAATACTTTAATAAAGCACAACGTTTATAGAAAAATATTTATTTTCCAGAATATTTCGTGCCACTCGCTGGAGCTTCCTCAGCTGTGATCTACACTATCTACAATGGCTTAACATATACATTTATATACAATACAGTGGTTTACCAGTGTTGCCAGTTACTGATTTCTAGTTACCCCGTTCCCTTCTTAACAACTTTCCCCATTGTTCCCTTAAGTTTCCTGATTTTTTGTTTATTAATTTGTCTCCTCTTTTAATGATGCAAGCTGTTTCCCAAATGTCTCGTTCTTTCTGTGTTCTGACTGTTTTGATTTTTTTTTCTATCCCACGATATTATGCCCTTCCTCTATTACATGCTGTGACAATTGGGAAGCAGCTTTCATCATTAAAAGAGGAGACAGCTCAGAATTGTCACAATACGTCATAGAAGAAGGGCATCATATCGTGGGATACAAAAAATCAAAATAGTCAGAACACAGAAAGAATGAGACATTTGAGAAGCAGCTTTAATCATTAAAAGAGGAGACAAATTAATAAATAAACAATCAGGAGAACAATAGGTAAAGTTGTTAAGAAGGGAACGGGGTAACTAGAAATCAGTAACTGGTAACACTGGGAAACCACTGTATTGTATACAAATGTATATGTTAAGCCATTGTAGATAGTGTAGATCACAGCTGAGGAAGCTCCAGCGAGTAGGGCGAAATATTCTGGAAAATAAATATTTTTCTATAAACGGTGTGTTTTATTAAAGTATTTAGGAAGCCAAGTTTTAAACTTTATATTAATATTACACAATGGAATATTATTGTTTGTTAATTATAAAATTTAGAACATCAGTTAACAATTCTGGAGTATTTTGTTTTGGTTAAGATCTGGCTTCTTTCTGAATATTTCATGTGCTTGGCACAAACGAATGAGTAACATAGAAACACATGAGTTCGAAACATTTTTTTTAATAGAAAAAAGTTTGTTTGATGAAACAAAGAATCTTAGTAAACAAAGCCGATTCTGAGTTTTAGAACGTATTTGTTACTGTGTAATTGACGTAGCATACGATGGAACGCTTTAATGTTATTCTTGTTAATAAATGTACAGTAGACGTTTTATTCTGCGCTGTCGTAATGGTATTCAGAATTATTGTAATATAACTGTGAATTCTTATCCCAGTGTCAATTGAAAGTTTTAGAAAACTCTTGGTGTTTTACCAATTTAGAAACTAAACATTGATAAATTACTTCCGTTTATTAATATTTCATATGTCTGTCATAATGTAAGGATTCTGAACACGCAAGCAAAGTGCCTACTTTCCAATCATATGTGTGATTAATGTATGTTAAACTGTGCCAGTGATGAGAGTCACCTAAAGCGACATCTCCTAGCAACTGATTCTTATCTAATTTCATTGCATTGTTTGTAACTTTTTCGCCCGTTGTGAATGTATTGCAGCTGACAAAGATGTTTATATTTTAGATAATTGTAAATATGTTATCCTAATAGTCTAAACATTTTTTCATAATCTCTCTCATAAAAATCTTATTTTTGTGAAACGAGTTATGATTTTTATTTTATATTCTGTAGAGTTCATTTTTAAAGTTTTAATAAAACAATATGGAAAGCAAAGCCGGAGAAAACTAGCTAGAATATGGTTTATGAAAACTTACGTATATTTTTTAATCCATTCACAAAATTTAGTTATAAAAACGAGTCTGTCGATTTAAGAATCCATTTCAAGCTAAAATTTAGTTTCTCAGAAAATAGATTCCTTTTGTAAGAACTCGTCATTGTCAATTGAAAATTCAGCATGTTTATAATAATACTCTGGAACAGATTTCATAATTATAGATTAAATTAGTATGTTTTCATAGATTTCCTTGATTATAACTGAAAGAGAACAGAATAAAGTTGCATTTGTCAACTTTATTGATTTTCACTAAACATAATACTAGGTCAGCTCCATTGGTCTAGTGGTTACGGCCGGGCACTTCAGATCAATAATGGAAATGAACGCAGGTTCGATTACTATTATCGGTTTTCCAACGTTTTAAAATCGTGACAGGTTTTTTTTTCAGGAAATTCCTCCGTTTCACCAGCCGAATGTGGGAATAAAGATGCATTTGTCCTAACTTCTCCAACGGAAAAAAGATTTTAAAATAAATAATTCAGTTATTTGACACATCTTTTGATAAAATTCTGTTACTTCTGTTCTCCAGACGTGTGTTGAGTTTCTCTCTCTGAAAGCGACTTTTCACAGTTCAATATATAAGTTACTTCGTTTCTTTGCGAGAACTTTTTAAACATTTATTGTAATATGTAATAATGATAAAAATGTAATGATGATGAAAAAAATATTCAATACAGCGGTCGTTCATATTTGTATCGCATTTCTTTCATATTCGACATATAGCTATAAAACTAAGAAATTTACCGAATTTTTTTGAGCTCAAATAATTCAAGTAATAATCTATCACAGAGACAATCTAAATTTTTATCCCTGTTTTGACCAATTTTGTTTTGCTTCTTCTTTTAGACTATTACAACTGCTTTTTGATACACTAACAATTCAAAAAAGCACTAGAGGTGATTGTATAACCTCCCATTATTAATTCCATGGATTTTGCGAGAACTTAATGTTTCCTCCTGTAAAAAGTATACTTCATGTGCATACCTCTCATACAATTTTCTCAATCATTCCATTTCTTTGGAAAAATAACTTCCTTCTGTTTGCAATAATAGCACAGATCCTTTTCTTGTCGAGATTTTTCAAAATGGTAAATAATTCGATCAATCCTTATAAAAACGAAAGAAAATTGACTAATTTTCTGTAGAGTTGTGTCAATATTATGTGCATAAACATAGATTTAATGCGAATTTCAACTTTAAAAAAATCCAACCTTAAATATTCAATTTACTTTCTTTCTTTTAATAAAACGTTTTTCATCTTTCCTTTGGGAATCAGTCAATTTCTATTTAGGCAAATAAGGTATACGTTTGATTTGTGGAAAAAAGAAAGTAATAAGAGGGGGGAGAGAAATGTCAGTGGAAGCAAATAGATTCATAAAAATTTCAGTTTTTTTGATGCAGAAATAAACCTAAAATCAGATTATACTAAATACGTTGCCTGTCATCTGAGTCACCATGACAACTACCGCGTTTGCTGGATTGGGGAAAATTAAATAACGACCTGCTTATATTCGTATACACACTCTCGTAATGCATCATGGGAAGAGAGACAGCAGAGCCATCTTCAGCGCCAAATTTATTTTTCTTCGTTTGTTTCTCGTTTTTTTCTGTATACCTTTGTCTCTTTTTACATTAATGTTAACCCAACCATATTATTTGAACATAATTGCTGTTTGGAAGGAAAAACTAGGATTTTTTTTTAATTCAGTCGCTGTTTTTTAAGGTGAATGAATGAACTAAGCCATTATTTTTGCTATTTAATTTGCAGTACGACGGGAGATATAATATAATGAGGACCTTTGATGCTAATGTTAGTTTGTTGCGTTACACCAGCAGAAGAAGGAAGCATTGGATAGTATGATCTGACAAGGGAACCTTACGAACCAAGTCCCGGGGATTTTCGCCGGACTGGTTCCAAAAGAGAGAGGACAGGGTAGGAAGTCAGAATGTGAGATTATTTTTTTCGGAGCAGGGGTGTGAGAGGCAGGAGAACGGGTTAAGGGTAAACTTGTGCTTCGGTCCAGTAAAACTGTACCCGTTTTCTCTTGCCAGTTTCTCATAAACGAAAGAAGAGAATGAAGTGTAACTTGCCATGATTATAGGTAATGCTGTTCTACACTAGAAGCGACTAGTGTGAAGCACCGTCAGTGTTGCCAGCGGTAGACATTCGCAGTGTTGCCAGAATATTAAAAGCCCAAAAATATCGGTGAAGGCAGGGGCTATACCGATGAAGTCAACGTCATTTACTGATAAAGTATAGTTTATTCTAGTGTTGTGTACTACTTCGCCAATACTATTTTGATTTCAGTGGTAATAAGCGAAATCACCAGGAATCCTGAAATAGTCATCAGGAAATTCGAGTTAAGTGCAATTTATATGCATACTGTCAATGAGTAGATGATTCAGACAAAACGTGTTGTTACAATGAGCACATCTCATGAATGAAAAAGCACTGCACTGATCTGATGAACAAACTTGAGAGCCAACAGTGTCAAAGCAGTACTGCATCGGCGTCCTGAATGGTTCCGGTTCTTCGTCCAGATATCCTGACTTGTACCATGCATACTTGATCATGTTTCGTAACATTGGGGACGAAAACTGATAATGAGTGAAGGATTGGAGACGAATGAAGTTGTCCCGATGCCAGATGTTGAACTCTTCGGTCGCGATAATAGCATCAGTCACGAACTTAACAAATGCTTTATACGAGCGGAAGAAATAGATATCCAGTGGCTGAATGAGTCCTGTGCATCCTGGTGGAATCAAATGCCATTCAAATTCACTAATGCTTTCTGGAATTGTTGATTTGATTAACACTTCATCCGTATTGGCTGACCACGAATCAAGAAGTAGAAGCATGGGTTCTTCGTATAAAGTAGACACACTTGGCCAGAATACATTGGTCAGCATTATCTTCTGATCTTCTTTCATGATAGTAGAGCCAGAAGCACAAGACATAATATTTGATAGATCAGCTGGTTTGCTTTGAGGAAATTTTCGGCTGAATTCTGCACAAAGCATGTACATCGGCGAATGTAGATCTCCGTCCATTGAGATTACAGGCATTATCATGTATGAGTGCGTCGTTGCCGACATAGATCCTACAGTTGCATATACTCATTTAATGCCCATTGGTCGAAGTGTTCGTCCTGAATGCATTTCTTTCTCGAAACGAATTTGATCTGTGTTCAGGATTTGTTTGGGAACCAAATGTCGTTCGATAAACAAGGATTTCATTTTTCTGACGAATTCATCTGATTTCCGCTGTATATCCTCCTCTTTGAGGCGCAGCTCTTTGACACTTTATGGGTAATTGATCGCGAGACGATCCTGTTCCTTTTCTTAAACATGTAAATCCATGAATCTGATGCCTTGAAATTCAGTTTATCATCTGGATCAACCTGGCGTTTGATTTGCAATGCCCACTGTCTTATTGTTCTGTCATGAATTAAGGCACTGCGTGCAGACATTTCTTTGAAGTGCTCAAACACTCTGGTGTTTATAGTACTCATCTTCACGCGCGACGTCATCTTTTCTCGCGATCGTTTATAGTTCTGCAGCACGCCAATCGATTTGATCTTTGAAAACTTGGATCGAACAGATTCGAGATCTTCTCTTTCCTCCAACTGTGCTTGTCCAGTACTGGAATACCCGTTCTTTGTATTCTTCTAACAGTTTGCTGACTCCTTTCTTCTTTCTTTCCGGTGACGAAACATACGATGAGCTACTGCCTTGAGATGACGGTGTTTCTTCTTCATCCGACACTTCCGGCACATGTTGCGTTGATATGGCTTGCGATGTCATGTCGATATCCTCATCACCATATTCACGAGTCAACATCCAGGTCTGAAGCGTCCTCATATGTCAGAGATTCATACCGCTCAACGATCACTCATTCATCCAATAACTCGGCACATATCTGGTCGAACATTTCCCTATCTGCAATGGATGGTGCGTCATCAGATGTGCCAAATTTATGAACCAGCAGGCGAATGACCACTTTCGGATTCATCCTGAAACGACAAATAAAAGAAAGCATTAGAATCCCTATAAAAATGAACAACAGGTTTATCAGCACTCCACAAGAATTGTAATATTTCATCCCATAAATATTTCTATAGACATTGAAAAGGAAAGGTGAAAGCAAGAAAGTAGGAAAGAACTTCGTCTTAGCGTACATGTCCACTGAAAACGGAAAGAGAGAAAAGAGGAGAGCGAGTGCCTATAACAATGGACTCAACTGCATTTGATGACCAATTATCATATATTTTCAACTAATATCTTGATTCATTTGTAATTCGCATCATTGCTGTTTTGTGTTATTTTGCTTTCTTTTTGTGCTTATTACAATAGTATTGGCGAAGTAGTACACAGCACTAGAATAAACTATACTTTGTCAGTAAATGACGTTGACTTCATCGTTATAGTCCCTGCCTTCACCGGTATGTTTGGGCTTTTAATATTCTGGCAACACTGCGAATGTATACAGCTGGCAACACTGACGGTGCTTCACACTGACGGTGCTTCACGCTTCTAGTGTAGAACAGCATTACCTATAATCATGGTAACTTACATTTCATTCTCTGCTTTGGTTTATAAGAAACTGGCAAACGAAAACGGGTACAGTTTTACTGGACCGAAGCACAAGTTCACCCTTCACCCGTTCTCCTGCCTCTCACACCCTTGCTCCGAAAAAAATGATCTCCCATTCTGACTTCCTACCCTGTCCCCTCTCTTTTGGAACCAGTCCGGTGAAAATCCCCGGAACTTGGTTCGTAAGGTTCCCTTGTGAGGAGCAGTAGGAAATAGCACACGCTCTACTAATACAAAATAGAATATACAGAACGTCCGTAAGCCATATGGCTATTATCGCTTCTACAATTATTTGTATCTTATCCAGTAAATATAAGAACCTGTTGTATAATAAATTACAACTTAACAGTATTGGTAAACCATTAATCTGAAGCTGTAAACGTGTCTCGTAAACAATTGTTGGGCTTAAATCTTTCGACGCTGCTAGAATCTGGAGACCAATGCTGACACCCCTCGTATCCCAAGAAACAGATATCATACCAACTCATGGGACTGACTTGAACTTCTTGAGGCGGGGAAGGAGTGTTTTGATTACACTTTGGATTCTGGCTTGAAGTGGTGTCTATCGTCACAAAACGATCCAGAAATTTCACAGGATCTGTCTCAAGGAGGGTCAATTTTGTGAAAGACATGACGTGCCTCGCGTTTGTTTCTAACAGTCAACATTCTCGGGATCCACTTACTTTACATCCTTTGCATGTCCAGCACAATTGTTAGGATGTGTCCAACACATTCCTAGAATATGCCCACTATCTTTGCGATGAAACGATCTGTCACACGCCTGTCTACCATTGGATCCTGGATTGCTGTGATGTTTTCCTCCGTACAGGAAGTTTCTGGCCTTCCACGGCGAGGGGTGTCTTGGACAGAGCGGTTCACCCACTTGAATTCAGCCACCCACTTTTTATCAGGGGAATAGGAAGGGGCATTTTCCCCTAGTGTTTCCATCATACCATTGTGGATTTGCTGTTCACTCATTCCCTTTTTGAGTAGGTATTGGATAACAGCATGTTTGCTCACTTTATCCATTTTTCAAACAATGGGCAATTCCTGCACTTCAGTCTTCAATATCTCAAACAAAGAAAAAAAATATTGATGAGAAATTTCGTATGGAACCTTCCAAAGATATGTATTGTAGCTACAAAAATTAAATTGGGCTACAAAGAATGCTTCATGGATAGGTCGAGAACTTTTCAGTACACCCTTGTAAGGTCTGTAACGTACGTTTATTAGTTACGTTCCACATCGATATCTTCTATGTTAATTTATGTTTAATTTTTGGTTTGCTACGGCAATTTATGTAAAAGTGACAGCTGGGAAGATTGTGGTAGTATACTACTTAGTATAGTGGCGCCGCTTAACGGCCTTTCTATGCATTAAATTCTTTGCTGGGTCGAGTCGGCCATATATAACTGGGCTTGATTTGTGTAGAGAGAGATGAGTTGAGCTGATTTTTGATAGAAGTGGGTCAGTGAGAGTATTGTGCTTTACTGTTGTTAGCACAGGAGTAAAGCAAATGAATTTGAGACCTTGTGAGATATCCCACACAAACTGAACTATAGATATTTTCTCCCCTTTCTTTAGTATAATAATAAGAAGCAGAATAACACACAATAAGGAGAATAGTTACTACTTGTAACTCACCAATAAACTCACCACGTTTGTTCCCCGATTGAACAACTAATTCTGAAACTGAAGGTTTTCCCTTCCCTTCTCGGGTAATCAGATTGAATTGCAGAAACGAAAATCACACACAATAAAACTCTCCACCGAGGAAGGATCTGTCGGCGCAGACCACACAAATATTACTCTCGATTAGGAGTAACGGAACTAAGCTACAAAATAGACGTACGCTAATGCAAATGATTAAGTTTAGAATAAAAACATTATATTGCACAACAACAACAAAAAGAAGGAATACAACGATCTTACAAAACGATTAGGAGCACAGAATCTTTTTCGATTATGTCACTGGTTTGCAAAGTCTCGATCCAAGCAACTTGCTTGTAACACGATTTATCTCGTGACTGCCATTTCTCTTTTCTCAATAAGGTTACAATACGTAGGCAGATATTCCGTATGTACAAAAACACATGGATATTAATGAACACACTCAAATATTGAAATAACCGAATAAACTTATCAACTAACACATTTCCAATTACTATGGAATAATCTCTTATATACGTTAATAAATTACAGCCTCCACGGATGACTTCATAGAGCGAGCAATTATTCCTAAAGAATATGTAATAGACTACTACAATCAAACTCGATTGAGATCTATGAACCTTAAACCATGTGGTTGCGAATGACACGAAATGGCTGCTGGAGTCCGGATCACCTCGTGGTCTCGACGAAGTTTCGCTTTCTATCACACCGGTCACCCTAAATTTCAATTGACTGTAAATTCACACCACAAAATTCTACGTTTTCAAGTATCTACGTGAATTTTCTGGTGAGATTTAACAGTAAATTGAAGTTTAGGGTGACCGTGTAATGTAACGGGACTTTCTCCTCAAAGGCAGGTAGACACAAAAGCAAACAAGGTTGCCGAAAAGGGGGGCTTACCCAAAATTTCATATAACGTGGCCAAACCTACCTGGGAGACAAGCCTACATTATGCCACAGGAGAGGGCACAAAACAAAAAGAGAGAACTGCTATTGGACTTGAAGACAAGGTGGGTTCCTACCCAACAGTGCCTTGATTCAGCCTAGGACCATCGAAGATGAAACACGCACTAGTCTAGAACCACGAAGCACGCATGGAAGAAGCCGGAAAAGAAGTGCCAAAAACGCAGAAAGTTGGCAAAAAGCAGAAGACACGAAGAAAAAGCCCCCAGAAAGTGTGTAGGGGAGATGCAGGTGAGAACATCCCGCAGGAAAGCAAAACACAAAACACTATTTGAGTGACCTAACGCAACTAGGTCCATAAAATGTACAAGGCTCAACGCAGTCGCGCACTAGTTAATATTAAACACGAAATTTAGACAAGCACTATTGATTTGACTATTCCCTAATGTTTGCTAAAGCATCGAATCAAAATATCAAACTTCTTCATCAGAGGTTACTTTCCCATATACACATGAAATAACACTTCACGGACTGAAATAGCGAAAGGTTTGGAACCTTTACAACAATACCACAGAGATGGTAAACTACCTACTTCTTAATAAAACCCTTAAGAAAGGAATATTTGGTAAAATATAATTTATTCTTGCTTAAGAATAACAAACGCAATGCAAAAAGACTGATTGCTGAATTTCGTGGGGAAAAAGTTTCCGAAGAGAATCTTTAGCACATCAAAACGTGTTATTAAAGATGCTGTTAATTTCATATACCAGATGGTAAATTAAACGTTTACAGAAACGTCCTGTCTATGAGCAGTGACAAGATTTCCCACACTTATTTTCCGAAAAAAGATTAGGTTACTTTCAATTTCCAAATGTGGTAGACATTCTACACTTTAGCCCAGTTAAACAAAATTTCTACAAGCACCGAAGCATAACATTTCTTTCAACAAACAAAAAATATATAATAATTACAAATACAACTGGTGGGCAGAAATTTAACTTTGATATTCCAAATTCGTTGTCAAATATTTCGTAAGTATTTTACATTTTTGAACTTAACATAATCTAACCTCCAATTTGATAATACAGCCAAAGTATACTATAGTCGGACATACTGTAGAGATTTCATGCAATATAATCCACATCAATTTCCGAAATGAACAAACAAAATGCTGAGTGGGAAAGAACGTGAATTTGAAAAGTAGCATCAACTATAGTGCAGTTAAAGCATCAACACTTTCGAACCAATGTTACGTGCTGTAATTTCGCTATCTAAACATGTTTGAACCAGACTTGGAGTTCAGAGAGAGAATGAGAAATTTAAGACATTAACAATACATACCTGATTGTAAACCGACTCCCCGATGCCTGCCAAATTAAGCGAACATTTCTATTTCACTTATGTTTCCACTAGAAGAACATACCACCGACATACTGAAGGTACATTAATCACTCTCACACACACTGAAGGAAAGGGGCTTAGAGCCACAGATGATCTTATTTATTTTTATTTAAAAAAACGAAAGAACCACTGCACATAACATATAACACAAAATCACCTCACACACTGATGAACCTCCAAATATCTCACGTCGTCCGCTTCTAAATTCAACCAATATGGACGGTGAAGCGATAGCCAGAAAAATTAATTCTCAGCTTTCACCTTCCTGAAGTTTGAAGAAGGCAGCTCCCAAATTTGGATATATTTCATGAGATGAAACTGCTTTTGATTTTTATAAACTTTTAATACTAAGCTGCATAATTACGTACTTACTTCATAAGTGCAAATTTCGAGGGCAGCTATTTTCAGCGTAGTTTGTACATCCGACGGCAACAGCCAATCAGAGACGAGGATCGAATCAGAAACAAAAAGCGGAAGGAATGTGTGGTTTAACCACCTAAAATTTTCAATGAAATAAATCAACAAACAGATGCAAACAAACAAATCTTCATAAATTTATTTATGAAGATTTAAAATAAAATAAAAATTGTTGAAGAAAATAATACAATAAAATATGCAAAGAATATTATGTAATAAAATTAAGAAAGAATAAAGAATAAAAACCTCACCAATACAACAATGAGAGAGAACCGGAATGGCTCGTTTTTTTGTTTTTGTTTTTTTGACATCTGGACAAATAAAACACTTAGAAGTGAGCCGAAGTATCACCGACAAAGCACGAACAAAAAAGACAAAAGAAGGCACACACACAAAAAGGGAGAAAGTAAGATGTGTCGCGACAAACCGATCGGAGGTCGCTACAACCGGCGTGATAGAAAGCGAAACTTCATCGAGACCACGTGGTGATCTGGACTCCAGCAGCGATTTCGTGTTATTCGTAACCATATGGTTTAAGTTTCATGGATCTCAATCGAGTTTGATTGTAGTAGTCCATTACAAATTCTCTAGGAATAATTGCTCGCTCTATGAAGTCATCCCTGGAGGCAGTAATTTATTAACGTATATAAGAGATTATTCCGTAGTAATTGGAAATGTGTTAGTTGATAAGTTTATTCGGTTATTTCAATATTTGAGTGTGTTCATTAATATCCATTTGTTTTTGTACATACGGAGTATTTGCCTACGTATTGTGACCTTATTGAGAAAAGAGAAATGGCAGTCACGAAAGAAATCGTGTTACAAGCAAGTTGCTTGGATCGAGACTTTGCAAACCAGTGACGTTATCGAAAAAGATTCTGTGCTCCTGATCATTTTGTAAGATCGTTGTATTCCTTTCTTTTTGTTGTTGTTGTTGTTGTACAATATAGTGGTTTTATTCTAAACTTAATCTTTGCATTAACGTACGTCTATTTTGTAGCTTAGTTCCTTTATTCCTAATCGAGAGTAATATTTGTGTGGTCTGCGCTGACAGATTATGTGAGATTATGGTATGAGTCTTCCTCGGTGGAGAGTTTTATTGTGTGATTTTCGTTTGTGCAATTCAATCTGATTACCCGGGAAGGGAAGGGAAGGGAAGGGAAGGGAAGGGAAGGGAAGGGAAGG
>JAGDQP010001266.1:56990-72756 GCA_022664845.1 Lepisma saccharinum | reverse complement strand
CCTTCATTCCTTCCTGCCTTTATTTGTTTCTTTCTTTTTCCTTGCATTTTTCTTTCTTACGTTCCTTCATTCTCTCTTTGTTTCATTGTTTCTTACTGTCTTTCTTCCTTCTTTCTCTGTCTTCGTCCAGCCTCTCTTCTTCTTTATTTCTCTTTTTCCTCTTACTTTCCCTTTGCCTCTTCCCCTTCCTGTTCTTCTTTCTAACTTTTTCTTTTCTTCATCTTTTTTTCTCCTTCTTTCTTCTCTTCTTTACCCATCTCCCTTTTCCTTATTTTTCTTTCTCTTTCTCCCATTTTCTCTTTCTCTTGAGATAATTCCACTTTATCTCATCCTCGTTCTTTATTTATTATTTTCCTATTTTTATTTCCTTCTTCTTCATTCTCTTTTCATTTTCTCTCTCTTTCTTTCTTCCTTTTATTTTCTTTCTCCTTCTGTCTTATACTTTCTTTTATTTTGCTTTATCTCCACTTATTTATTTATTTTCCTCTCCCTTTTCTACACTTCCTTTTCTTCCTTATGCCTTCTACCGTTTTCTTCATTTTAAATCTCTTTACTCTCTCTTTTCTCCATTTTCTTTTTCTTTCCCTTTTCTCCTTTTTCCTTCGTCTTCTTATCTCTCTGTCCTTTCTGTTGCTGTTTCTTCTTCCCACGTTTTCTTGCTCTTCTCTCTTCATTCATATGCAGGGTTTCTGATGCTTTATCGGTTCATACCCCTGAGAAGAAAAAAATAGCTTAGCACAGAAGATACGTATTGTGAGGAAGTGGTGAGGGGAGTAGGCGAGATCCGAACAACATGGGAGACAATAAAAACTCAAAAAATGAACTGGTTAAGACATTGGCTGTGAAGAGATTGCATACTAAGGGAATCGAAGTTATGGTTGAGGGCAGTGTGCGAACTAAACTTTTTTGCCAGGGGGAGATAAAACATAAAGCACAGATTTCAAAATATATATATACAGGGTGGACAAAAATTCATTGTCAAAATTCTAGGTACGGAAAGTTCCCATCAAAATAAAGAGAAAATGTGTCTTTGTAATTTGTCGAATTCCGCTTAGTTTCGGAGCTACAGGCTGCCGAAAGCGTGGGGAAATGAACTTTGGAGCTTGATATTTCCAATACTATTAACAATAGAACTGCGGGGCCAAGGTACCCTCAAAGACTTCTAACCTGCTCTACCCAAAAATGCATATTTCGAAATTGTGCGATGGCTGCGCAAGAGATTCCCCAAAGGAACTAAGGGATTCCCAGAAATTCTCGGAAGTAAAGGTAAGCCGAAATGTGCATGATCTTGACGACTTTCCAATAGGTCTAATAATTATTCGTTTACGCCAAGTCGATATCTCAAACAGATTTCATTTGTAGAGTGATTTTATATAAAAATGCATGGCTGCATAACCAACAGGAGTCAGAGCTATTCTCCGAGCTGGCATACATTCAACGAATTATTTGTTTATTTGTTATGAATGAGAGAGGATGTCTTTGCAACCCTGGATGGCAATGATTAATCATGTAAACAGTGCAGTATAGACAGGGATGTAATGCTAAATTTTGAGGTGGGTATACGTTTCGCTCGCTGCAACGAAACCTCTCGTTTACTATTCCGTATACTTTTTTACTTCATAAATTTTAGGTGGGTATACGCTGACGCCTAAAAACCTGAGGTGGGTGTACGCCGTATTCCCGCGTATACCTTTATTACATCCCTGAGTATAGGTTAACAGACGACCGCAGTGGTCACAGATGTCAGGTCATGAGACAGACTTAGAGTTCCTCGTTTGAGTCCCGACTGCGAATCAACTTTTTGAAATTTGAAGGCACAAAACAAAAGCTTAATGGAAGAGAGATGGGATAATGTTCTTGGTTACTAAAACGATCCATAAATACAAAGTTTGCGGTTATTTTAGAAATCATTATAAGGGAGCGTCACAGACTTATTAAGTTAGTATCTTTTTACCTGCGTGAGTGTTTCTTGTATTATATTACAACAAAGGACAAAATAGCAATATCATCCTTATTTTAATGTAAGAAAAACACAATAGAACCAATCGAAGCTTATGACAAGGAAAAGAAAGCACACACCTAATGACAAGTTTCAGTACCCTTCGGTGTTACTTTTGTTCAGATCACGTATTGTTGTTTGTTTCAAGGGACTACTTTTTTATGTCTTTAGGAAAGATCTTTTCTCCCCCTTTCACGTTTGTTATTATGAACGACAAGCAACTACGGTAAAAAAAAAAAAACTTGGAAAAATTTCAAACGAGCAAAATAAAATTCAGGAGCGTTTGTTTCGGAAGAAAAAAGAAAGACAATACAAAACACAAAAAGAAAGGGAAAAAGTCGTGAAATTGACGACGAACGGAGAATGTAGTACTCCGCGTTTCTTTCAAAGTCACCTTTGTCTCTCTTCGTTCTTTTCTGCTTCAGGTTTTTCTTTATTTTCTTGTACGAAAGAAGTAGAAAATAGATAAAAAACAACTGCATTCGTGTTCGTTACTGAGAAACTGTCTGATAACCAACTTAACAATGATTCCCTTTGATCTTCGTGATGCGTGCCACGACATGCAGGCAACACAGAGAGAGAGAAAATGAAAGTAGGCAGCATGTTGAGTGCAGAGACATCTTTAGAGTTTTCGACGTATTCTAAAAGCTCTTTCTACCTTAATATGATCATATTACACACTCATTTGTAGCTCTTGAAAGAATTTCTCTCAGCCGTTTATGAAAAATGTGTGTATAATTATGTCAAAAGAAGCTGTTAAGTGTTGTTTCGTTTTCTCATAGATTGGCTACAATTACACTCCTTCTTTTTTTAACTAGAAACTATCCTTTTTTTTTACTGTATTTTAAAATTGTGGCCTGAGGTCACCCTACTTGCTGGACAGCAATATGATTAGGAAAAGGATATTCTCTCGCTTTGCTTTTAAATGTGGATAGAATTTAGGCTTCTATGTAAAGGGAGGAAAATTAAACATTGCTTAGAATTTGACACTTTATTTTTAACTTTAATGTTTTCGAAAGTTGATTGAAATTATATTTGGATGGATGTCTGAATAATGTTACCCAGGATTGTCTGTTTATTTATAATTAAAGCTGAAGGTTAACCTATCCGATGATGATAACATTCTTTTCACAATGAAGGTTTAACGTGTGTTTCGGTTAACTTTC
Source organism: Lepisma saccharinum (assembly GCA_022664845.1). Classification (NCBI taxonomy): domain Eukaryota; kingdom Metazoa; phylum Arthropoda; class Insecta; order Zygentoma; family Lepismatidae; genus Lepisma; species Lepisma saccharinum. The sequence goes on along the minus strand of JAGDQP010001266.1, from coordinate 69,591 downwards.
AATCGTTAACAACGTTGTCATGTTTGTTTAGGTACGCAAGATCGTAACGCATAGAGGTGAGTATATGTCATTACAATATATTATTGTTTATAATAAAAATAAATCAAGAGTTTATTACGAATCTCCCCGTTGAGCTGTTTGATGACTTTAAATAGTTCTGCGCAGTGCAAATAGAGGACTCTGGTGTGCCCACAAAATATGTTTAAATAACATATCTTGCCTACCGTATATAATCATTAGTACTACATGACAATCAATCGTTCTTTGGTCTCAACATTACTTATACTGGATAGGTAAATGTTGCTCGTCCTTGAAGTTCATTTCCGTGGGTATATTTTCAACTGAAAAATGGATGTACATGTAACACTTTATAGATACAGCTCAGTTGCATCCCTGCTTTGGATGAAACGTTGTCAGTGCTATCGACATGAAGTGAGAGATGTATCTAACTATTTTTTTCTTCTAATCTTCAATCTTTTTTTTTAAGGTAGTTCAGTGGTAACACGATTTTATATGTACTAAAATATTTAAGGTGTTGTGTGAATTATCCCAGGCCTATATAAAATCACTATAAATGTTTTTGTATAGAGAGAAGAATTAAATGCATGAAATTATGCATATTACGGTAATCATTTAAAGGCGTACAATTTATATAATATTATACATTCTATGACGACATATGGAAATGCACCTTAGGGCATAAATCGAACAGTGATGAATTTAAAAACACATAAAATGATGAACAAAAAGGTGTCTCAAAATGGCTGGTTAACATAGAAAATGCAAATTACTGCAGAATGACTTAATTTTTAAAATTGAGGATATGATCCGGAAAAATATTTCAAATTGCTCGTTGTATCATGTAATGTAACTATCTGCATAAAGCGATTCTTTTTAGATTATTACATTTATTTTCCATTGTTTGTGCCTAGAAGAATTCCTATTGTAATTGTGTGGGGGATAAACTCTGTTTTTGCTACCTGATTTGCAAAACAGGTAGAAATGTTAATATTATTGTTTTCCGTTTGCACTTGAACGAGTTTCGCGAAACATTGCCGAATTATTGCAGAACAAGTACGAAGAAAACTTGTTTTCGTGTTAATATTCGAAATAACATTTGATTTACACAGTGATTGCTTCTTACAGATAAATTAACATAATTAACACAATTTTTACGAAAATTCTCTCTTGTATTTTCTTATGTGACATCCAATTAATCTAACACGTATTTTTCTTTGGCCAAATGTTAATAGATTACAAGAATCACTTATAGGTAATATTTAATGAAACTTTCCTTCTTCAAAATGTAGTCCGTTTCTTTAATGAGAAATTTGTATGTTTGATGTAGATAGTTTAAAACACAGAAGCATACATAATATATCCCTGAAATGAAATGTTTAAGATCATTAACCTCGATACACTTTGAATGCATCTTTCTAAGAATAGTGCCATTTGCAGTGATCCACCAGGATTTTCAGTTTGGTGGGGGTGTAAAGTCAAAATTGGGAGGGTTTAAGTGAAGTTTTGCATGATTTCTATCGATTCTTGACAGCAAAAAATTTTAAGTTGGGTGTATTGGCGAAAATTTGGAAGGTGACACCCCCCACAAAGGGGGTCTGGGGAATCACTGGTCATTTGAGATTACATTCTCAATTCTACTGAGCATAAATAAGATAGAAAATCGAAAATTTAATCTATACAGGAACTCATTCTTAAATATCAATGTACTCTATGAAATTGGAACAATTTCCCTGGCATCGCATCAGGATCCTTAATTTTAACCTTTCATTTTTCAACTCCCTGTAGACAAATATGCATAATTCCATGAACAGCACTCCAATTATTAATTAAATATTTATTTGTGCAGTAGTTTCAAGTTTTCTTAAATTAAAGGGGGAAGCAGTGTCAGTGCGCTTGTGCTGCCATATGACAATCGGAGCAATGTCACTAAAATGTTTAGAAGAACAATTAAAGAAAACAGACATTTCTATCTGAGCTAAGTAACATTTTGTATCATGTGCGAAAAGATTTCCATTTTGTATTTTATTCATTATTGAAATTGGTTGATTGCTGTAGTAAATATTGCAATATATAACAATAGGTTTCAAGAATGAACAAACTAATGAATAAGATATTGACACTACAAGAAAGTACCAGATTTCTAGGTTTGAATATGCAAGAATAGCAGTGAAATTTCGTGCAAAGCAAAATATATTAATGATGATGTAAACTAGCACTATTTTTTTTTTTTTTAATAAGAAGATTGGTTATCGCAAGTGTCTATGGCAACTACAAAACTTTAATTGAAGATTTTTGGCCAACACCCACAATTTCACGCTCAGTTTAAAATGATAAAATAAGTTTAGGGTTACTATTATAATCAAAGGTATGGGAACTACTATGATACAAAGTAGAAAAGTGTATATGTGTCTAACACTTCGGAAACTGCTGATTTCGCTTTATTATTATCTTTATTTATATCACTTGCCTCCAATGAGTGCGTGCTGGAAGGATGTTGAAATTTGCTGCTACAAGTAATTTTGTCTTCGATCAATAGATGTCACTACCAGTAGTAGTCCACACTGTACGGAGTTGCCGCTCTTACCAATCTTTGCTCCATGGCTCAGAAGTTTTGCGTGAAACGTGAAGAAATGGTGATGATATATAACGAAATGTTCTCTTATGGCAATACGTATCGATTTTGCGAAGATTTCCGGGATATATCTCCGAGTGAAGAAAAAGAAAATGACAATGCAGTTACCTTTTGTTTCAAAGGTGAATTTCCACGGGATATTGGGTGATGTTGTGGAGTTAAGAGGAAAGACGCACTGGGATAGGGCAGTGAATTCAATCAACGAGGCTTCTTTCGGAAGCTGTGTAGAGAAGTTGGTAAACGTATCCCGCCTACTAACGCGGTTTCGATTGAGGCAATTGGTGTACAGATGCTGCAGCGTCCGTGTGATCAGTTAGTTCTTGTAGTTGTGGCAGAAAAGGAGGGGGCGGGGGGCGTTTACTCTCTCTCTCTCTCTCTCTGACTCTGTATGTGTGTGTGTGTCGAGGGCACGGCCTTGTTCAGATAAAGGGACGGACTTGCTTTCGCTGCCTGCCTGATCAATACGTGAACCAACGCTACAGAACCAACTTTGGTCTGTGTCCAAGGATCTCTTGCCATCTCTTTTGCTGTCGAGCCACTGTTCATGGATTTTCCGCTCTAATTTCTTCTCATCTTTAGGTCAAAAATTTCTCCTTTTCACGTAAAAGTATACGCCCATATTTCCACCCCTCTACACTTGAAAATGATACAGAAAGAGGAAATTAGTAAAATTCAATTTGCTAAGTTTTTATTTACAACGCAACACGTCTTACTTTTCCAGAGGGACCGTAAGGTATTCATATTATTGTAACATGTGATATGAAGTAATCATGCAGAGACAGTTAAGAGATATTTTCGCTATGGAAATAATGTGGTTCTTATTTTAGTGTGCGGAACTATTTTTGGCACGTTATGTTAATTAACATACAGTTTTCTCTTAATTGTTGTTATTTACAAAACTATTTTGTTATTGTTATTTTCGAAAGACAGTTTTCAACCTTTTGCAATCGGGAGAACCTGATATCACACTCTAGTAACGGATATTCTGTGATAATGATTGGTTCCCCCGCGTAGAAATATCCTTTAGATTTTTTTTTTAGATTTTACTTTGAGATCATTTCTATGCTCTGTTACATTATTTTATGAAATACAGATTGTTTTAAATGTACACATAAGTATTTCAGGAATAAATAAATCCTTATCGTATAAGCATAAAAGTATGTGCGATAAAATGTGTAGTTTTGGAGATATAGGTACCGGTACGCAAAGTTAGGAATGACTAAATACTTGTACGTCGACAAGTTAAGACGTAAGCAGTGTCGACTTTAGCAAAACACAATCGAAGTTGTGCCCAGGTTTTGTATTTGACCAAAATTTGTGATTAATGAATGCAGTTTTACAAGGAAATTTCCGCAGATGCATTTCATTGTATAGACAATGAGTTGTCTACAAATATATTAACTTATTGGCAGATGTACTTCTTCTCAAACATAGACATTGCTCAATCCAATTCTTTGAGTAAAACTTCAATTGCCATTTCCTAAACCGACAGACTGCGTCATTATTTGTCGATATATTACGTCATTATTTGTCGATATATTACGTCATTTGTGACGATATCGTTCTAACTTTGGACGACTTATGTACTTTCTTTGTATAAAATTTCATCCTTGTATTATAGGAAATTCATTCTGAAATATTGCAGAGTATTTAGAAAACACCGCATATAAGTTCGACCATACATTGCATTGCCTGTAAAAGTTATATTTGATATTTGATACGAGTATCAGTGTAATCCAAAAATATAGTCAAATGTGTAAATTTAAAAGGTTTCTTTCTATTTTTTGTGAAGAAAAGTCTTATTTTAAATTAACCAGACATTGTTAAATATTACCTTTACAGAATGGACACGATTCACATCATATTTTTTCAGTAGCTTGGGTTGAAGTCTGTTCAAATTAATTTTAACGCATTAAGGTTGATTTTTTTTTCTTGCAGACGTTGCAACTCAACTAAAACTACAGGTCATCACCATTTGTCTTTCATTAATACTTATTTTGTACTGACCTCTGTTAATTGCATTAAAATGCCACTTATAAAAGTTAGTTATGGTTAAGTTTAGAATTTTACAATTGATACTTGCTTCATATTATATTCTTCTAAAATTAAATCTTTATTTCTTTTTCTACAGATTAGAGAGATTGGAAATTATTTCACTTTAGTAATTTATTTATTTTTCTATTGGTCTTAATTTGAAACATATTTTCTTATTTAGAAAGAAATGCAGGGTTCAAGAAATCTGAAACTAATTATTTGGGCAAAGATTTTACAAACAAAAAACTTGTAAAGTCATGAATAAAGTAATAGAGTTTTTTTTTTTTAGAAACTATAATATTGCTAAGAAAATGTTCTTTATGAAAAAAGAAAAAAGATGGGGAAACCAAATTTGGTTCCTCTCTTATGATAATAAATTTCTAAGATAAAACTGGATAACAAATTCATTTTTTTTTTCTGGTTATCTTTCCAATATATGGAAAAAAATATGCTTGATTTGAGTAACATTTGTATAAAGAAAACTGAAAGACTGGTTTGTAGCTGACATCAGGACCATCAGTAATTTGTTACCAATTATAGTCCCTTAATATTCTAGGCGACTATTTCCCCTCACTTAAGCAGTAACAATGGCTCATTCAATATATTGAGAATATTCTCCTAAAGTTATACAAATATTAGAGGTGTAATAATTCAAAATATATTTTCAACATTCCCACCTAGCCTTCTTTCGTCCCAACCTGCAAGGAGAGCTTTCTGTCTTGGAAGAACGATACACAGAAAAGTGGTCACCTTTCCCAACTATTGTTGACATCTGCTAGGGATGTTCCTGATGCCAACTGCAAATTGAAATCTTTCAGATTTTTTTTTTCTAAAAAAAAAATTGAGTCAAATAAAGTAAATTTCACCATATTTTTTTACATGATAATGACAATACCTGATACAATGATTGAATATAATTTTTATGACTTTCAACCAGTTTTGGCTTTGGCCGGGAGAGAGCTGCGAGAAAGGTGGGAAGGAAATTGACGGGAGCCTAATTTGAAGATGCCATCTCGACATTTGAATGGTGTGACGTAGGAAAAGCGTTCGAAAAAACTCAGTCAACATGGGCGGCTGCTGGGATCATTACCAGGATTTTCCGATTGCTAAAACCAATTCCCTACCTACTAAGCTATGATCACTCGGTGAAAAAATATTTATATAAATACTTAAAATAATATTACTGTCCCGATAGTAACTTATCATTTAAGCACTTATTTAAAATAACATTCTTGTAATAATCTTTGTAAATCTCTCTCAAGACAAATTTGAACTATGAGAAAACTCGAAGCATTCAAGGTCACGGTGACTCAACGTAATGACATATATTTAGACATTCTTTATGGGCCTTCCATATCATGTAACAGACTATAATCAGTAGCACTAATGAAAGAGAACCGACATTTAGATACAACAGCCAAATTAAGGCAAGCATCATTTTTTTAATCGTAATACTAAAAGTCTGTTTTCAGTGTATGTTTTATAAAGACCTTTTCTAAAAATAGAAAGCTTGCAACCTTGTTTTTGACACCAATGAAACTCGCCGTTTTGATTTCTGACGCACTGCGCTAGGTTACTTTGCCTGCACCAAAGGAAAAAAAGAATCATATTCAAACATCCAAGAAATGCGTTTTGTCTGTTCATTAACGTAAGTGCCTCTTTTTTCTTCTTCTTTTGGCAAATATTTGTGTCAGAAGTAATACGTACTAATTGTATTCAGCCAAAAAAATACTTTCCCGGCCTCTCACTTTTAACGTTACGACAACGAAGAAGCATGGGATTTGAGAACCTATTAACGTTATGTTTCTGCTTCTTGCTTCATTTATCAAAGTGAAACATGTCTCTGGTAAACAAGTTACTTTCTTGCCTATTCAGTGAAGTAAAATACTAAATATCACCATTAAAATCTAGGAAACAGGAGTCCAAGAACACAAAATTCTTCTTGACTTTACTTGCTCATGTAAGAACATTTATACAAAATGGTAGATCTTGAGTTGGTCTTTACTAAATTAAATTGTTGATTGGATCTGTTGCGGGTTTGTTGTTTCGATCTTTTCTGTAAGTGTATATACATGAACTGTAATTGTTGATTTGTAATCAAGGGTTACCGGGTTTGATACTCAGTAGGGACATAAGTTCGAAGCCAACTTTAAGCCGTACACCGTAGACCCTGTCTTTAGGATGCCATCTTCATTCGATGAAAGCAATGAGAAACCACCTGTGGTTCCCCTTGACCAGGGACATTCGGATTAGGCAGCACGCTCTCATTACCACTTTGAAACTTAGGTGTTACATTTGTCCAAGTTGTGGCACAAGGAATTACAAGGTAATCACTTTCGGTTCGGATTGTCATTGGTCATAGGAGGGACGTACGCAGAGGGGGAGTCCTGGGGATCCGGCCCCCACAAAATTCAGATTTTTTTGATATAATTAGTACAAGTTTTGGCAAAATTATATACAATTTACGTGAATTTCACACCCAAACAGACCTCGGACCCACTCCCGAAACCAACTTCTGGGTACGTGTCTGATCATAGCTATTTCTCCTTGAAGATGAACAAAATGTGGGGGCTGCATCATTCTTGGTATACGCACTCTAAATTTGAAGACAATTGCGCTTAGTGAAGGCATAATAATTCACAGCCATATTCAATCCACTAATGGATGTGGTCTTTCCCGGAGAGAGAAGCTGATCTACTGCTCCCACGCTGACCAGGCGTGTTGGGAGAGAAAAAGCTACAACTGTGAGCGCTACTGTCTTTTATTCACAGCAGCTCCCCAATTGTATCACGATGCTAGGTGGGCACAATTCCAGACCCTCTTGTGTTGGAAAAACCCCTTAGTAGATCCGGTAATCGAACCTGGGACCCCACGATAAACAGTCAGTGACGGAAGCCACTACACCAGCTGAGAGGTCAAGTGAAGGCGTATTCGATAAGATATTGATATCACTTTTCACCTCACGAGTAAAAAAAAGAACTAACTTACACGTACTTAATGACCTTGATATTGTTAGATATTCATTACATATGATAATATTTGTTCATCCTTTTTCAAACAGGCTAGCTTTTAATTACAAGATTTTCTGGAAGATAAACCTCCACTTTCCTTGAAATATTTTCCCAGAGGTTCTTGCCTCTAAATAGTAACATCTCTCCTTAATGTCTGCTGTAATTGCATCGCCAACCTAGTATGCTGAGATACGAGCAAACCTAAAATCCATTCTCTCAGTATTCTCTCTACGTGTGCGGGCGCTAAGCAACAAATACTTCGGATCAAAAGATTGTTCCGTAGAAGGTTATTGAACTTTAATCCTGCTCTTCATGCGTTCAGTTAGTTACGAGAGTATCCTTGTAACGTATTGTTGTGTTTTCTATTTAAATTGGCTTTGTTTGAAACTAATCTAATGTAACGAAATAAGACAAGCATTAAGTATAGCAGCTAAATATAGTTCTAAATCTCTTGCATACTGATATCGAATGTTCAAATCATCTAAAGGTTATTTTTTCTAAAATCGATTCTAGAATATATTTGCATTTGCTGTAAACTGAATCTTGAATAACTCTATAGGTGTGCTTGACTACCGTTGTTACATCAGACTAAATATATTTATTAGATCTGAGTAGGGGGAAATGATCTGAGAGGAGTTGTTGACCAGGACCTAGTTTTAAAGGTGCTATCGCAGCATTCGCCTGGTGTGACTGAGGACACAACAATGCGAACAAATGTAAATTGGATTCCATTCATTGATACAAGGTGGAATGAACCTTTGGAGTGAGAATAGTCTTACTTTCCATGCATATGAAGACAATATACTCAATCCAACCAAACCACACACAAGAACAGTTTATTGATTTATTTATGTCTTGTTTTACATGCCGAAGTTAAGACCAACACGGCGGCATGCTCTTCTACTCAACCATCAACACAGTATAATTTTGTAGTACGAAAAAAAAATGAAAACGCCAAAGGAGGATAGTATTAATTCATTATATAACAATTGACATTGAGATCAAAGGGCGGGACAACATTTGGCACCCCGAAAGAATGCAGTTAAATTCATCTTAACAGGAACACTCGCCAGGTATCATAGCCCGATTTTGATGAAAATTCGTATGTAGGTACAGTGTCTAGGTAAACCTTCACTGCCAAAATTATAGGTGCTGCCATCAACAAATAACGACAAGGCAACCCGAGAAAGATGGAACGTAGAGACCAAGTAAATCCTATGCGGAGTACGGAAAACGCCTTTTTGTTTTTAAGAAACTGTTACATATAGTGAAAGCAAATGGCTATTAGTGGAGGCTATAACGACAATGGCCGCCATCTTGACTATGCTTCAAAATTTTAAAATAGTAAGTGGGTCATGTGATATATCAATGTGTGCTGGAATGTTCCAAGAAACCCAATGACGAAGTCAATTTTGGCGTAGCTCTAAATCCTGTATGACAAAATGACACGTGAAATTGACCTGTAAAAGGTCACTTTCACCTAGCATTACGCCCTCTTGAAATTGGGATTTCATCTCTCGTTGCTGTATTTAAAACTTTATAGTGGACTTCATTTTGCCGCCATGAGGATCATATTTTTCAACATAGTGGACCTCTTATGTAGCCTTTTGGTTTTCGTTTCTTCGACTATTTCAACAAAATGTTTTTTGTTTCTTTTTTCGTCATTTGGCTCACACATTCTCCAAGTCAATTTCACGTGTCATTTTGTCGTATAGATTTAGAGTTATGCCAAAATTGACTTCGTCATTGGGTTTCTTGGAACATTCCAGCACAGATTAATATACCACACGACCCACTTACTATTTAAAAGAAAATTGAAGCATAGTAAAGATGGCCGCTTTGAAGGTGGCGGCCGTTGTCGTCATAGCCTCCAGCATGTATTGTCTCCTGTCCAGTATCCACTAACAGCCATTTGCTTTCAATATACGTAACAGTTTCTTAACAAAAAAAAAAAAGGCGTTTTCCGTACTGGACCGGATTTACTTGCTCTGTACTGGATTTACTTGCTCTCTACTTCCATCTTTCTTGGGTTCCCCTGTCCTTATTTGTTGACGGCAGCACCTATAATTTTGGCTGTGACGGTTTACCTAGGCACTGTACCTAAATACGAATTTTCATTAAAATTGGGCTCTGACATCTGGCGAGTGTTCCTTCTTAGGTCGTGCTACGCTGATAGGTGGTTGTAATGCTTGAACTTAAAATTTAATAATGAAGTTGACTCCTTGATGGGGATTGGCAGCGCGTGAACCGGTAATACCTACAAATTCAATATCCGTAAAACTGTTTATTCACAAGAAGTTTGGATATATAACATAAGGAAGGCCTATAGTACTAGATATTCTTATGCCTAACACTTATTTGATTTATTTATTTTACCTTAACTAAACTTTGGCCTAAGCCAGTCATTTGTCTGAGATATCTCGCCGAGCACTCTTCTTGGAGAAAGGATGGGAAACAAGTGGCTAGGGATAGTTTCTGCACTATCACGACATTCGCTTGGTGAAACTGAAGGAACCCATGAAAAATTTGAACTCGAACCTGCTTGCCTCATCGTCAGTATTATTGCGAAAACCATGTACGTAACCATCAGTCCTAATATAACTACACATGTAGTTTCTTATTTATTTGGAATAAATATTTAAAATTCTTAGTGTCTTCAGAATATGAAATTGATTATAATATATATTTCTTGTCAATTTTTATTTGCAGAAGTAGTTCGAGCAATGAACTATGTGATTAGTAATGGATGGGTAATGTACTGGGGTACGGCGAGATGGACCCCGGTCGAAGTAATGGAGGCCTACACTAACTGCCGTCAGTTCAACTGCGTCACCCCAATCTGTGAGCAGACTGAATATCACATGTTCTGCAGGGAAAAGACAGAACTTTACATGCCAGAGCTCTACAACAAAATAGGTAAAATTTTATGTGTTTTATTTTAGTTGTTAGTTTTTTTTTATTTATGTTCCAACCGAAAAGAAAGTTTCTACAGAGGAGACTTCATTCAATGTATATTTGATCGGCTTCGAACTATACGCTTTACAAAAGCTAGAATATTTGAATTTCAGACTACAGTTTTGTGTTGGAACTGTCTCTCTTTATCTGCTTACGAGAATATAGCGTCTTACTTTACATTTCAACAAGTTTGATTGGCATAGGTAGTCCCACTTTCTTACTTTTACTACTAAATGTCATGGATAATTATACATATACACTGAAGTGCCCAAAGTAATGGGATAGCGGCAGGAAACTAGTTGACGGCGCGGTAACATCGCGGAAAACCGGTCGAACGACCCATCAAGGACAACGCAGTGGCCCCCCATGGATCCTGAATGACCGTAATCGGCGACGTCTGGACAGACTCACCCAGGCAAAAAGACAAGCAACAGCGCGTGATCTGACAGCAGGAATCAATGTATTATGTCCGAGAAACGTGCCTCGAGGTCGGTGCAACGCAATTTGGTCTCCATGCGGTATCACAGACGAAGACCGACACGTATTCCGCTACCAATCGCTGCTCATCAACGGCGTCGTGGCTCCATCAGGATGTGGGACATGTTTACGTAACATGGTTTTGGTTCTCTGGTCCGCTTGAACCGGGCATTTACCGGTCAGTCCTATGTTCAGTTGCTTGGTGACCATCTTTATTAACTTCGTGTACCCTACCAACAATGAGATATTCCAGGATGACAGTGCTCCATGTCACCGGGTCGCAATGCGCGACTGGTTTAAGGAACATTCTGGCAAATTCCAACGCATGATTTGGCCCCCTAGATTGCCGGACATGAACCCTACCGAGCACATGTGGGATATTATCGAACGGGCTATTCATGCCCAGGATCAACCACCTGGAACAACCACCGAATTGTGAACGGTAATCGAGACTGCATAGCTGCACATTCCTCCAACGTACTACCAGTGACTTGTCACGTCCTTGCAACGTCGAGTTGCTGCCCTTCGCCGTGCATGAGCGGATCCCACACGTTATTAGGTTGGTATCTCATGACTTTTGGCACTTTAGTGTATATGAGATACATCGTATCAAAAAAGCAAATGAAAACAAATCAGAAACGTATTTTTTTAAGATGTGCTGGTATAAGGATGAGTGCAAAGAAACCGAGAGTAGTAACAGTGAAATCGTACTCGGCTCATGATTGGGTGATCCTGGGTCTAATAACAGCATCTGGTTATCTTGACTGATGTTTATTCTTGTTTTCACCACTCACTCGAGCTGAATGTCTTGAATTTTCCTTATGTCTAGATTGTATATCATTCTGTCTTCTACAGACATGTAAACGTTATGTACCCTGTAAAGCTCTGTTTACGCTACCAATATTTTATTTTTCAATTTAATTGACATTAGTGAAATTATTTCTTGTATGTTTTGGTTGTAGCGTCGTCTTTTTCACACACACAATACTAAAACTCATGGTAGAGCTACGGAATAATACAAAAAAGTAAATTCCTTAATAACTACAATTAGTAATTCGTTATTGAATGGATTTCTTTTTCGTTATGAAGTCAGAAAACCCATACAAATTGAAAAATTGTCGTTGACTTTCATTTTCTTAGAATATTATGTAATGGTTAGAAAGCACTGGAGAGCCTTCTTAGAGAACGTAATCTGTTCACTGGAGTTTGCGAGATATGTCTGTGGTTGCCTCATAACCGCCAGTTACACGTGTCATAAACAAATATAAATACGACAAATCATTTAATTATTATTTCTTTCGAGTGTTGGTTTTAATTTCTATTTTTTGTTAATCTTTTCCTATTAATTTATATTTTCGTGTTTTCCTGTACGTTTAATTACAATTTATTTATTTATCCTAATTAATTTTCTATATCTTTATTTATTCTTTCTCTTCAATTTTTATTTTTTTACTTGATCCTTTAATTTCTA
>JAGDQP010001266.1:21951-56980 GCA_022664845.1 Lepisma saccharinum | reverse complement strand
CTCATTTCTCTGTCTTTTTAATTCATATTTCTTTATCTTTCCTTTCTATCTCTTCAGTCTTTCTTAACTTTTATCTTCATTTATCTTTTACATTTATTTTTTATTTATCATTCTTTTTACTAATTTGTATTCTTTATTAAACTTCCCTTTTAATTTCTACTTCTTCATTCGTATCTTTTAATTTATATTTCTTTGTTTATAATTTCTTTTTAATTTGCACTTTCTCTTTGTCCTTTCCTTTCAATTTGTATTCCTTTTATTTATCCTTTCCTTTTAACTTCTATTTGTTTATTCATTGTACGAATCTTCTACCGTACATACGTTTGTTCACCACTAATAGACTTATATTTCCTTTGTATTCGATATGCCTAACTCTGGATGTTCGCTTTACTTTTATTGTTTCCTTAAATATGTCTACATTATTTAGGTTTGCTTTTTTGTTTCTGGAATATTTTTTTTACATGCTATTGTTGTGTGAATAAACGGAAAATAAAATCAATTCCTTAAACGAAACTATTAGTTTGGAACATAAAATATATTATGCCGTGGAACTTATACTAAGTATTATTTACTTCGGAGAGAATATCTTATTCTACTCATAACAATACAACAGTTTTTTTTTTCATTTCTGAGTTGTAAGTGTTTGAACCTTCTATGAATTCACTTCAAAGGTTTGAAACTACTAACATAGACTTCAAATCGTCTGCATTACGAATTACAAAACTAACTGGTCTAACTGTTATCATCGTTAGTAGAATAATAACATTGTACTTTTATTTCTGAAGATTGCTTAGTACAGTAAATTTATTCAAACACTCGAACTGTATCTTCCCAATGACGTCTTCTATATTAGTCTGAAGAATCGCTCGTATCTGTTAAATTTTCTTTTTAGAAACTGACACATATATTAAAATAATGTCTTTTAATTAATTCAGACCAAGATTTATGGCGCGTCTCTCTTTCCCCATTTCCAAAATCTTGGGTACGTTTTATACTCGGGGCATTCCTTCGTTCATGGTAGGAAGACAAATGGTTGAAACATTACAGTTGTTTATTATCTTTCTAACATTGTAGAAGTTAATGAAAAGGTTTAATCTTTCAACACTCTGTGTCTCTACCACTTAGAATACACAAATAGATGTTAAGAAAGCCTCGATGTTCAAATTGGAGAAGAAACGGAGAAAGAGGCATTATCATTTTTGGGTTCCAAAACGTGGCATTTGAATAAGCAACTCTGAAAACAAGAAGACGAAAAGGGAATAATATTGAATGGCTTGAAATAGTTCTTCCTTTACGCGAATGATGTAATGGCGGAATGTTATAGATACATTACAAAGTAACACCGATAAACTAGTAGAAATTTGCAAGGAGATCGAACTAAGTTTGTGAACGTAGAGAAAACAATATATCTGATAAGTCGAAGCATGAAGGAAGTAGGAACCTGACATGTAATAATTAAGGATGTGATCATAAAGAAAATGAAACAAATTTAAATACTTGGAAACATACGAAGCGAGCAGAAACGTAGCCGCGGAAGAAACAAAAAGTGGCTTCGTATCTGGTAACGCATGGATCTATTCAGCCCAAAAACTTGTAACCTCATAATTCATATAAGAAAAGTTAAAATTGAGAATATACAGGACGGTTATTCTGCTGGTCATTACGGTATGATTGCGAAAGATGGAGCATCTTTCCCGGCGCCGGCGGATAAACAGAAATTGCAAAGTCTTGAGACATATACGCGGACCGAAAACGGGACGAGATCCTAGCAAAATGAAGAACTCCACAAACTATACGATTCACCCGGTATTACATGAATAATGAAATAACGACTGCTAAGATGGACAGGTTAGGTAACTCGAACAGAGAGAAAACGAAGATTCCATACCATTGTGGTTTGGAATCCGGATGGGAAAAGACCGTTAAGAACACCGAGGCAAAGTTGCGAGGATAATATTAGAAACAAAATTAAGAGGTACAGTTTGCTTATGATGAAAACTGACACGATCTTACCCAGGATAGAATCCAATAGGAAACAGTTGTTAATGGGCCAATAAATTTCGAAATTCCGTTAGCTATGGAGTCAGTTAGCTTTGTAGAAAATTTTCTGCATTCAGGTGATGGAATACTGATATATTAATTCGGTGATTGAATATTTAGCATACTAGTCTCCTTGTTTTCAACTGATATTTTGATTCTTGTATATTTTTTCTAATCATATAACCAAAGATCATTTTTACTATTTAACTCAAACAAATGTTTCAAGCCCTATTTCATGATTTATTTTACCTGAGCATAATTTGAAAGCCCTTCTAAAGAAATGGAAGTGCTTCTAGACGTATCAATATAACCTAATGCTTCATATATGGAATAATATTCTCTAAGTATTGTAACAATCACTATAGATAATATGAACATTTGCTCCTGTATGAACAAATGTAAAATATATATTAAAAAATATATATTTCCCATCTTTAGAGTAGCTCTAGACAAAACACGTCTTTGTTCTCGGTATCGTTGTACTGTTAATTGTTTTGTTAGTGACAGACCTTCCCAATTTGTTTCTCTCTGTGCTGTAACTGTGAAGGACAGGTACCAATGTTTCATCCTGCCTAACAACTACATCACTGACATACATGTCCTCGGTAACTGGGAAAGTAAAAGCGTATGTTTGAGAGGCAGAGCATGGTGAAGGTAAGGATAACTTCGTGAATGGGTTGAAGCAGAAATAACTATCGATAGAAGGCACTTCAAGATGGCAAGAAAAATTTGCATAACATTAAAAAAAACTGAAACTGCAACAGCAAACGAAAGCTTGTGTATCTAACTTGCAATTTCAAATATGAAAGTTTCCTTAAGTTTGCAGCAAAGTTACATTTGGGGAAATTTGCAGCAAACTTGCCATGTAATAAGCAGGAACTTTTGATAATACATTCTATTTATTCTTAGGCAAGTCTTGGTACCGTATTAGTTTTTGTTTCGCAGGTGATCGTACAGAAGATATTTTTTTTTCTGTCTTGGGGTGATTTAAATACAGGGTCTCCTGGTCTGAACTCTGATGTCATGCTGACTATGCTACGATGGTTGTGGCAGATTACTACCAAAATAGGGTTATCTTCTTACGCTAGCCATTGGACAGTAAACAGGGACACAGACTAAACTGATGATTGGTACAATATACAATTGAATATATGCGTTTACCATAATTCACTAGCTTCACTACTCAGGCGAAATAAAATAAAAACAACGAAACTAATGATGATGGAAAGCAAAAGGAAACCATTATCGACAGAGGATTAAACCATGGCGCTGTTGCTAGATTGATAATTATTGTAAATGTACCATCTACGTCGCGACGCATGAGTGAAAACGCCATGGCACAGTTACGTATGCAAACAATTGCGTGTAAAGCAGATTTACCAGAACGTACTCTACACACTGGGCTTTACCGTGCTATTCTTCCATTTTTTCAGATTTCATATCTTCATGTATAATACTTAAATACCAGTGCTACATCTTATCTTCGCATCTTGATGTTTACTAGTATTTTACTTGTTCCAATTTCCATCCCTTTTATTTCCCTTACATTCCATGTTCCTCAGGGATTCTCTGCAGCTGTTTTAACATCTTGTTCAGTGATCTCTCATTTTCTGTAAGAGGAACATCATCGTCCTCAAATCTAATACATTTGATTTTTCTTCTCCCGTCCGTAACTCCTCTTTCGCATTTGAAGAAGCTCTTTACAACCTTTTCTAGATATATATTAAATACACTGGGTTAGAGACATCTCTGTCTCAGTCCTCGGCTTATTGTTGTTCGTGCAAATAAGTGTGTACTTTTACCTTTATTCTTTGATTTAGATATAAGTTCCTTATAAATCTTTGTTCCTTTCATTCTATACCTGCCTTTAATACTCTCATAAGAATTTTCCAGTAGACTTGATCGAGCCCCTTTTCAAAATCCACAAATACTACGCGTATAATTCTTTACATTTTGTTCATATATCTCTATCCTATTATTCTTAACAAACCAACATCCCTTCTTCATTTTCCTCTTCGAAATTCAAACTGTTCCTCTTTACTTTGTGCATTTACCCTACAGTATAGTCTTCTGATTTCATTATTCATCACCTTAACCGTCGTGATTTCATTATTCTTACAACATCGAGTAAATTATACAGTCTATGGAGTTCTTCGTTATGCAGTCTCTTCCATTTTCCGGTCATCTCGATCTGTTCGGACCGTATTTCTTTCTCAAAAGCTTATTTTCAAACACTCGAATCTATGTTCATCCTCTTGAGTAGTACTCCAACTTTCGTAACCGTAAAGTATTACCAGCAGAATAACCGTGTATAGTTTCAATTTCAACTTCCTTGATTTTAATCGCAAGGTTAGTTGTTTCTTGAGTGAATGTAAACATGGGTTTCCCGATACTTAGTGACGTTTTATGTGATCTCGTCCATGTTTGTTACAAATATTCCCAAGCATTTCAGTTTTTTTTTTACATTTTCTATGTCATTCTTGATTGATGTGTTTCTATTTCCTTCATCCTCTGTGTTTTGACTGTCTTACCTTATACAAAGAGATCGCTGTTACTTTATAGTCCCCTATTAAATCTACATAATTTGCATACACGAACAATATTGGTTAAAGCCATTCAATGTTGGTTCCTTTTGGTCCTCTTTCATTTCTGGAATCGCATATTCAAATACAAAGTTAAAGAGTGATGGTGACAAGGCATCACCTTGTTTCAATTCATTGCGAATCTCGAAACTACCTGACACATTATTATTACCTGCAGTAATTCTGCGAGACCCTCTCTATGGGGGTATCACCCCAAAATTCTCGAAAGCACCCCGAAACTTTAATTTATTTTTTACGTTCAAAAATCGATAGAAACCGTGCAAAGCTCCACTTACACCCTACCAATTTTGACTTTACATCCCCCCAAACTAAAAATCCTGGCTGATTCCCTGATTACCTGTAATTGTTTTACTTATGGAATCGCTGAGACACATCCTCACTACCTGATCAATTATTTTCGGAATTTCGAATCGTAGCACGATATTCTTTAGATACATAAAGATAAGGTGTGGTATAGTGTTGACTTAGCATTCGGGAGGTTCAATCCCAGCGGGTGACAATCCTGACTGAGGGTTTTTCCTGTCACACCAGGCAAATGCCGGGATGGTATCTACAAAGTAGGCCCTGGTCGTCTACCTTCCAGCATTCTCTCCCCTCCCTATCCCGGACTAAACCATAGATGCCTAAAAGTTTTAAAATAAATTCATATTTAAATTGAAATAAGGATAAGGTTTTAATTTCGTAAGGCTTTTAAGTATTAATTATTTGTAAATCAGGATATCCTTTCATTTTCTTAGTACATAAATAGTACTGTATCTGTTGTTCCAAGTTACATGTTTCCTTCCGTTTATCTAAATGTGTAGATGCTCGAATTCAGAGTCATAATGGAAAGAAAATGTAAGTACATCTACTCATATCTATGATTTCCATTTTGAAAAACAAAAATCTTCTCGATTTCTCGTTTGAATCATAATCGTTCCGTGTTATCTAACCTCTTAGTATCCTTTGATATTTTACTGTGCTATGACCTGGCTACCCTTTTACTGATCTTCAATTGCACATTGTGGCACATTAGTTAGTATTTACTACCACACCATTCCTAACTTTTCTTTCTCTTGTTTTTTCCGTGGACGTGTCTGTAACGGCGAAAATAATAAGTTAAATATTTATATTTGAGTTTTTTGTTACGAAAATGACTATTATTCACAAAAATTCAAACTAATTTTCTTTGTTTGTCCCCTTATTTTCTAACAAATTTGTAAGGTTTTACGGTTCCAAAACGTCTCAAAAACTTTTGAAATGTTAGGAAGTAAGGGAGGAAACAAAATTCACAGTAAAATATATTTTTTTTTACAATTTTCTGTAAAGAACATGTTTTTATTAAACTAAACCTTATGCGAATTTTTAAAATAGTATTCAGAGCTGTAAAATTTCCCTACCTTGAATAAGAAAAGTAACTTAAAAGAGTTTTTATTGATTTTCCAACAATTATGGCTCTCAGAGATGGTTTATGACATTAGTGGAAATGAACGCTACATTTGCTTAAAATCTTTTATCTCTGTTTACTATACAGTATAAGTGCCAGGATAAGAAGCAAGTTTTAACCAGTCAAATAATCATTTAAAATAACTGTTGGTATGTGATACAAGAATTTCATTGTTTCGAACTAAAAGAACTGCTATGGTTCCGGTTTGAAAAAGTAATAGTAAATCAAACAGAAGAATATTTTCGAGCAATGAAGGTCTTTGCTAGCGAAGTGGTTAACGCTTTGGCTTTCAGTATGAGGAATCCAGGGTTTTAATACCCGTGGTAGGGCTCTTAATTTTGATGTTCACCCAGCATCATCAATTGTGTAACTACTTGAGTTAAGCAGTAGCGGACTCTGGTCTGGAAATCAGGATTAAAACGGTGATGAGGAGTCGTTGATCTAACCATATAACACCCTCTTTAAATAAAGACCAAGACTCTATATGAGTAGTCGAACTATTGAATTTAGTTTATATACAATTGCATTAGCTAATTTTATCCAATAACTAATAGAAAGGGATTAGTAAAAACCTTAAAAGATACATTAAAATTCAGAAAAAATCGTCAATCATGCTAGCCGAATACTGGCATTATACCTTCAAACTAGACCCTGGTCGATTTTCTTCCTATATCATCTCCCTACCCCTTCCTGGTCTAAGACAAGGGTGAATAAAGATCATACAATGATACACCAGCTAACTAGCTGTTTCTTATCAGTTATTAGCCTAGGTTAGGCTGGCTGACTTCAAATAAAGTTTATCCGGGGAATATAATTATATGCTAATGCTTTGTTACATTACGGTTGGTTTTCATTAAGTTTGTTTATACAGATATAGCTGAGCGCATGTGAAAACTACAAATGCAAGTTATACGACCATGATAAATAAAACTCTGTTAGCTAATACTGAATTATTACAAATGATAAGATCTGTGCTTACGTTAATGCTTGTTTACATATTTATATTTGCACTGGGAGAAGCACACTTTGTATATTCACTAGACATTTACCTGATCGTTTATTATTATTCCAAAGATGTTAAATTAAGTTGTGCAATTACATAATAATTGTTTTGGTGATCCGATGTACATTTTGCACAATGAAGTAATGTTGGGAGGAAGATTTACGAACGTCAGTTAAAGGAGAAAGCGAAGTTTACAACTTCTGCAACTGTGCAAGTCGTGTACTGTTTTCCTGGCGTAAAGCAAATGATTCTTATCTGAGACAATAGATGTCAGAGAAAAATGTAACTGGAAATTGAAGATGCTTCTAAATTACAATTATAAATATTATTTCAAACTTTTGTATATAACAAGAACTTTTGATAATTTTATCAAAACTATATATTAACTAAGGGACTACGTAAATATTTTCTTTGATTTAGTAAATTATTCAACCACTAAGCTGTATTAAGTAAAAGGGTTATGTAAGGTTATGTAGAGAGAGAAAACCAATTTTTACTTATTTATGGAACGCGAGTCTCATCATAGTAAAACTCTTTATGCCGATTTACCCTGTTTTATTCGCTATCTATTCTTGCAAGAGTGAATACTCTTGGTCTAAAGAGTTCCTTTGAATAAAGGTAGCCCCACTTCAGTGCGTAAGCCGGAGTACATACAAGCGGGCATCTTTATACTCCTCGCAATGTAATTGCCCTACGATGCAACCACACGTCTGAGATTAATTTATGTTTGAAGGCAGAGCTAGAACGGAAATAATTAAATGTACTGCTGTAGATGAGTACATAATAATCCCACTTAAGGTATCTCCAGTAAAAGGAAGAAATATATATTCTATTTCGTCGATATTATTAATTATACATAAATGTTGTTTTAACAACAATTCAATGCAATGGTGAGAATTATTCTAAAATTTCTATAATTGAAGAGCTCGTTTCCGAAACGAGTTCAGTACATTTTGTAAAAAATTCAAGTGATAAAAGATAACCGTAACAACAAACGTAATTACGATCTTTATATTTATGCATTTCTCTTTTAATTTCAATACAAAATAAAGGTATTTCAAGAAATATAATCGCGAAAACTGAGCATATGTGAACGAAACATATTTTCAGCAATTTTGATGAAATGTTTTTAGGGATCGAGCACTTCAATTATTGATCTAAAAAGAATTCTTTAACTATTTCGGAAACAAATACAATGTATAAATACGCAATATAAGATTTCAGTGTACATTAAGATATACAAAATATTTTGTTTTCTCACTAAATTTATTTTTCTAACAGGTGTGGGGTTGATGGCATGGTCACCAGTAGCGATGGGGCTAATTTCCGGCAAGTTGGAAGACGGTGTTCCTCTTTTCACCCGTGCTTCCTTTAAGGTGAGGTGATTACATTTAAATGAGTAAGAATTTAAAAAAAACAAAAGTAAGGAACAAACTAAAAAAAAATCGGAAACAAGTATAAAAAATTACTTTAAAATTTTTTTTATGATTATTTCAATTGTTTCAATTTTATTTATTTATTTTTATAAAAAAATAATATTTTGTTGAATTTACTGGAAGCAACGTAACGGCAGCGGTAAAAATGGTCCATCATCATCATCTTCAGTAAGTTATGCTAGTTTTTCATTATTATAATTATTTTAATATATTTAATATTTCTTATATACTTTTAACTTTCTACTTCTTTCCACAGTTGATACAGCTATTACAGTAGTCATTCTACAAAACAAAAGTGCAAGAGTGGATTTGAAATAAGTAGAACTAATTTTGTTTTGTTTTGTGAATATATTGTAATTTCAGTGAAGTCGGTCATTTCAGACTATTTTCCAAGAGAAAATATTATATGGTTACAATGAGTAAATGGTTTCTAAAAAAGAATCTATTTTAAGCGATCTTTAACAAACATATATCCTATCAACTTTCTAAACATGATTTGCTCTAAAATTGTGTCAAACAACATTTCTCATCTAGTATATAACATCGAGAAAAGTTTATTAAAATCTGTAATATATGATATTATGAAGAATATTAAAATTAGACTCAAAATTAAATCAGTAATAATGATACAAAGTGCAAAGTTATGTTTGTTTTTACTTTTAACTAATAAGACTACTAGAGATAATGCCGAGAAACAGATTTGTCGTTAATAAATAATTACAAATTCATTCATATAAAAATAAATAAATATTGCACACCTTCCCATAAATTATATTACATTTAGTTAATGTTGCTACTTCCGCGTGGGTTCCAATTTGAAGTACGTTTGATAAAATTTATTATTAAACAAAAATTTATTAACAAGAAGAAACTTTGTAGTTGTTCTGTACTAAATGAAAATTTTAGTTACAATCGAATATACCTTTCGTAGACTCAAGAGAAGTTTACCACTCTCGGACATATTTTATATATTACGCTTTGAATTATTTCTCTAAAATACTTTTCAATATATCACACAAGAAACTTATTTAGAAGAACAATATTTAACAAAAGTACCTTATTCTGATCGAAATAAATACAATTACCACAATTTACTATTTCATATGAAACAAATCCAAATATTATGTACTACTAATCTGCATATGTTCCTTTCTTCTCTATCTTAAAATACACAAATATATAAATGTCAAAATACAAGGTAGAAATTAATCATTTATTTATTTATTTGGAAAACAACAGACTAATGCCTAATTAAAGTCTTCCATTGCATACTGAAATAATTCAAGTTGTACACATAACAAAAAAAAACTTTATAAACCCAATCACATATAACATGATAACATTCCTTCCGTCAGATGTGATATTCGTATCTATTCAGTTAATTTTAAATATTGGTAAATCATTTCGTACATTCTATTTGAGTTTCATTTCATCTTTCAAACTGTTAACCCTTAAAGGAAATATATACCAAGACTCACAAAAATAGTTTATATTGAGACTTTTTGATGTAATTGTACGATGTGAGACACAAATTATTGAGACAACATTGGATGTTAATAATTGATGAAGAAACTGAAATGATTCAAATTCTAAATTAAAATCATAATTAATTTCATGAATGTGATTTGGTTTCTATGTGTCTCGTTCTTTCTCTTTCTCTTTCTCTAGAATGGATATAGAAGAAGTTTAATAAAATATGTATATAGTCACATTTAGTGATTGCCCAGAGTAATCATCGAACAAATACATTCACTGCGAATTCTGATTTTAATAATTTCTTCCATTCTCTCTGTCTCTAACCTTCTTATGTATCTTTCATTCTTTTAATTCTTGGTTCACCATGAAATCATTTCCAGATATGTTCAAATTCAGTGCGTTTTCACTCATGAATATCAGAAAGCATGTTCATTGTACTAAAATTAGTATTTTTTATATATAGAATTCATTCTTTGATAACTATTCTAATCATCATCAAAACCACATATATTTAGAAGTATTTATGTATTTTCAAATTCACAGGAGGTAGTTGTTAATGCGCTACATATAATTATTTAATTACGTTTATTTAATTAAGGAAGGTTTTGAAAATATTCTTCATACATTTCTGAATATAAGAAGCCAGACACATAACATGTATTTTCCTTTGTTTTCTTGTTAAAGGGAAAATAAACTCTTAACAGAAATAAGACATCCATCGATAACAATGTAAGAACACAAAACCATATAACTTGAAATGGTTCGTCACTGCAAAATAATATTCAATATTATTAATGCTAAAACCATTACTTCAATTCTCAAATAATTAATGAAATTATTATGGTATATGTCACCTGATAAGACTCCATCATAACATTTGTTTTACAGTAAGTTCTAATGTACTCAACAAAATAAGTATTTTTAAAATGTAGTACCTTTTTTACAATTATTTTTTTTTGAACTAGATAAAGCTGTGCACTAAGGATTTCTCGTCCTCAGTCCAGTTTTGTTTTAACTTGTCCATTTTATTTGTATACAATATAATTTTTGTTGTTGTATCCTTGTCTACCACAATATTCCAAGAAATCGTCGTCTCTGCCCTTTCCACTTCATGTTATGTATTACATTGAAATGTCCTTTATTACAGGACAAATATTCTACATTTAGTTGGACTGAGGACGAAACGCAAGCAGCCAATAAGGAGGTAATTTTTTTCTCAGTAGCAATTTAATTCCCCTTTTTCTTCTTTCTGTCTCTATAAAAATTTATATATATATATATGCAATCAACTGGAATTATTCGTGTCAGCCTCCTCTATGGTATTTTGCATGTGACATCATCAAACTCTTTTATTATTATTATTATTTCGTTGGAGCATGTTTCTATTAAAGGGAAATGCGGGCTGTTTCTCCCTTTCTTCAAAATTCAAGGAAATGGAAAGATTTTGTCAACTAAAATTTAATATAAAATTGCCGAAAATATAATAGTTTTATTTGATGATAATAATATTATTATTTCTTTATTTGATATTCGTTGAATCTAATGAAAGCATACAGTTTGAAGTAACGATATCAAGAAAAAATGATACCAAGCTATAAAGACAAAAATTGTCGTTTCATAAGTGATTTGTTTTTTGAGCCTAAGCACACTGGAAAATAATAATTTAAGCAAGGAAATAGTGAAATTTGAAACTTGACAAAAGTTGTTATATGATGTAACGTCTTTTTTATGATAATTTCAAAGTTTGTGAAGCCAAAAATTTAACTAAAAGAATATTTGTTTATGAATACCTGGGTACGTTATTAAAAGAAGTTGTAATACCATTTTATTAAAACTTCATCCTTACATAAGACCATCACGTATGGGAGTGTTAGTCAGGCAAAGGCAAATGCCAGGATGGTACCTTCAAATTAGGCTCTGGCCGACACCTTCCCGCATCCTTTTCCCCTCCCCATTCCCGGCCTCAGCCTCAGATGCCTAAAGGCCATACTTAAAATTCGATTCAAGTGAAGGTGTTAGAACAAAGGTGGAACTTACCACATGTTACCTCCGGAGGAAACATATTTATGCTCAACTTCTCGATCGTTGTGAAGTATCATCATCAAAAGCATGACTTAGGAATAAGTTAAGTAGCTAAAATGACGTATGCGCGATCACGTAATTAGGAGAAACAACAATGGGATGAAAACCAACACGTATTACTGATATAGGTTCATTATTGTTGGATCGACAATGGAAATGCTTTGAAAATGTACCTTGTAAGATGTGTTTGTTATAAAACTTTCGTGATTGTATTTACTTACGTTATTTTAGTTACGCAACTAGTCAAACCATAAATAAATACTGTCATAAACAATTTGTATGTCTTAAAACAAAGAGTTGCTGAGGCAATGGAATCTTGCTACTTTATTGATAATTAAGTCACATTTTCAGTATTATTTCAGAAATTCAGAACTATTAGCCCTATGCTTTACACAGAGGCCCAAACATTTTGGCCTGTCATCTCTGTCACAACCCATGATTTTATTGGAACAGTTAGTGACAGCTTGTACATCAAAATACTTCAGTAACTGCAAAGTGTATGACATTTACGCCCTCTTCTCTAGTTCAGAAAACAAATTGTAATCCAAAGGATTCCAATTTTCTCCTGACGAACGTTGTATGAATGCCACACTTCTGTTGCCTTGGTCTTATGTGCTGGAGCTGAATCCTGCTGATAGATCTTGTGCCGCCCTCTAAGGAATGTGATATTAAAAGATTTCACGTAACCGTCCAACACATCTTTCTAGTATAGGCCTACCTTGGCTGATCTTTGGACCCCTTTTCCACAAAAGTTCAGGTCTGGCTCCTCATTGCAACTTATCCTCTATCGAACGGTCACTAATGATCCATGATGATCTTTGAAACCTGGGCACAACTGCAGCGTCTTTTTCTAGAACTATATTCGGTAATTTTGTGGTTATAATGTTCCTGAATAAATAGTAAAAGTATTTTCATCTGTGAACCGGATTTGTTCTTTTTGATTTGCTGTGTACCGACGAAACTTTCAAGTTTCATCTCTTGTTGACTTTAGGGCTGGAGTTAACAAGTGTTCTGTTCTTCAGCGATAGACTCCCATCCAAAGATCTGAGATAACTCGTGACATGCTTCTAGAAGATATTATCATTTTCTTGAGCAAGATATTTTGTTTTCTTATAGGGTTTCGACGAATTCTGCTAGGGACAACTTTGTAGTTCGGACAGTTAGAACAAGGCCCGATATTTGCCTATTTTGTATAGTATCACCAACTTCGTTGTAGACAAACTGATACGTTTGGAACAACCGGAAAATTATTGCTGCATTATAACCTGCTTTGGATAAGCCAGTCAGAGAAATGTAGTTTTTATCCCCCTTGTTCATTTCCACATAGACTCGTCTTCCAATTTTATTACTTGCAAAACAATAATAAATATCATTACTGAACAACACCACAAGCACAAAGGTGTAGAATTTACGACATTATTAATGGTTACACCGGGTCATTTTTATCTACTTTCATTCTTTGTAATCTATGCTCCTGGTAATGATCGTTCATAACCATTAAAATTTTGAGCATAACTATGTCTCCCTGGGTAATAGCATATGGAGTAAAAATATGTTTCTGTTTCCATCCATTGCTATATTTATTACTTAATGAATCTCCATAAGATCGGATGAAATATTGTAATGCCTGGTTTTCTACAAGCTTGCCCGAATAATAAATATACATACTCAGTCTTCAGTATGGCAGAATAAGCACTCCTCATGACAAATCTTCTCCAACTTTTTTTCTGTTCTTTGACCAAGTGACCATGCCCGCTGGCGAAAGCTTGCCATCGTCAAAATACTTTTGAACCTATCACTTAGTCCTATATATTTAAGTAGTGTTTTCCTACCTTGTATTGTTATATAGGATAAAACAAAGTAGGAAATTGTTACTATTTGTGTGGGACATAATGGTAGATAACCAAAATCTTCACTCACGAAAAGAAGTGACAACCTTTCGCCAAAGTCGTGGTCACAGAAAAATAATCGAGGAGTATTGCTTTTACAATTTTAACCAACACTCTTGAAAGTAATTAGAAATTAAATTGTGATATTATAAGAAATAGAGTAGCAGTTTTAAAATAAATACATTTAATAAGAAAATGCGTTTAGTTGACAAAACCTTCTATTTCTACACTTTCAGCTCTCCACACATCTTATTTTAGATTGTTGGTAGTGTTCTTTGATATTTTTAGTGTCTTTATCAAAGTAAAATAAAAAAAAGAATCACTTCTTTAACCTACAACCAATCTTCTGTTCTGTCAGTATATAAAAAAAAGATACTGTATTTGCTATTTCCCGCTTGTCTTTTTCGTCTTCTATATGCTCTGTTCAGTTCTCTATATTTTCTTTCAGCAACTTTGTAAAAAAAAAAATAATTGTTGTTGCGCTTTGCCTTCTATTTCACTTATATTGTGTCATGAAATAATGTTATTTGCTGTTGATTCATATACTTTTCCTTCCATGATTAATGAAAAGCATTAGCTGTCACCAGTTGATGTGTATGGTGTTGTGCACTTCCATGCAAGAGAAAAACGAAGCGCGCTTTCACAATTGCATTTTATATTTGGCATAAAGAAAAAAAATGCACTATGAAATGAAATATTACTGCATTTATATATTGTTTTTTTAAAAGAAAATGTTTGTTGTTGAGTTTTGACCCGCAAGATTCAATTTATATCATGTATGTTGTGTAATGCTGTTCATTTCAAAAGATTTTTGTACTTGTACATGCGTATGTATTTTTTTTATTTCTTCTTACGTGACTCATTATGTTTCATATGTAACTGCAGACTTCTTTCTTATTATACACAAATAATTTTCTAAGCTTTCTTATAACTTTCTTTTGCTGTTGTAGTCTTTTTTTCTGTTCAAATATCTTCTTGTTTCTTTTTAAAAGTTTATAATGCTCACGTTACACTTCTTTTTTTTAATATTTCTCTTGTTTGGTGCTGCTTAGCACATTTTCAAATTTGTACTTGTAGATGAATACATTTTTTTAGGTGTTTTAAGTGCTTTTTAGTGTTACTAAGTAACATGAATTTTCTTCCATTACAGCATTTTACTTATACTGCATAAGCTTTAAAATCGCATTTTGTTATTTCTTTTTTAAACGTTCTTAACAATTTTTATAGAGAATATTTAGTAAATAACAGTATAAGTCAAATCAGATGAAACTTGAGGTCCAAATACGTCAAGAATGTTTTTTTTTAATATGGCCACGAAACTTAATTTTTTTAGGTAATTTTATGTTGAAGGTCTTTAAAGTGATAGACTCTGTTTGATATTTTTTCTATTTGCTTCACTAACTACAAAGGGAATAAGTCAACAACTGTTTCCACTAACAAGAAGAGGCGCCACAGGGTTATATCCGTTTTACACAAGACGTTCCTTATTTATAAAGCAATTCGATGCAACGCCTAACTGTTAAGGATAAAAAGCCAGAGAAAACTTTCTGTAAACGTAACAGTGGAAGACCTCATCTGAATTGAAGCGTTTGTAGTATAGCCTTCGTGGTAGAGGTGTTCAGAACCGTTATTATGCTGCTTTTATTCCCATGTCGTGGGTTCGAATCCACTATCCGTGTTTCAAACTTTCTTACTTATTGTCAGTTATCGTTCATTCTTGCTCTAGGAATTTGAAATGGTATTCTAATTCAAAATAGCAGATATGATTAAGGCATGATGCAGCAACTTCAAATATAGTTTCAAATTTACAATTCTTCAATAAACTTTTATAGTTGGCACTTTCATGAATCACAATATCAATCTATTTCTGTACTGTCGAAGCCACGGACAGAATTGTCACAATATTTGGTGAAGACTCTTCGTAATGAAGCACCGTTCCAGTATAAGTACAAGTCGGGAAATGTATAAAGTAAGAAGTACTAGTTTTGGTTATTCCGCGCTATCTCCAACGTTTTCTTCATTATACAGCAAATTCAAGTGTTACGGTACAATAACGCCATCAAATACTTTTTCATATTTTGAATTAGAATAACTTTTTAAAATTAATAAACAAAATATAAAACATTCTGATGTAGCTGTAAAAGCTTAAGAAAAAATAAAAAAAAATAAAAACCTTGTAGTGGGTTTGAACCAACGATATAGGAATAAAAGTACACTATCCATGTTTTCTAAGCTTTTCACCCACGGCGGTACACAAAATGATTCAATTTGGGCGAGTTCTTCCTCCTTGCATTTATAGAAAGTTTTTTTCTGCTTTTTCTTCTAAACAGTATTGCGTCGAATTGATTTACAAGAATAATACGCAACGTGTGATTTATCTGTAAGAAAATTGTAAAAATAAAAGATATCCAATTGGCTTCTGCTCCATAGAACGACCTGAGCCAAAGTTGCCTGAAGTCCTTAAATAAAGTTGAAATAAACAGAGATGAATAAATTATAGCTCTAAAAGTTACCTTCTATCAGGCACGTATCCAGAATTTGATTTTGGGAGGGGTCCATGAGCTTCCGCTGGGGGGGGGGTTCAACTTGTATCTGGGTATGAAATGTATATTAAGTACAAATAATTACGCCTAAAGATATACTATTTTTGCCTTAACTCTGACTTTGCGGGGGGAAAATCTACTGTCATCATAATTGTGGTAAGTTATGATCCGTAATAAAAGTACAGTTACCGTGATATTGAGTAATAGAAATAAATTTATCCTTTAAATAACAAATCAACACGAAGTATACTGTTAAGAATCGCATGGCATTAGAAATATAATTTTCTAACCTTGTATATTTATCAATGGCGATGCCTCCATTCGAACGATATTATTGGTGATTACGTGTTTAAAATGAAAAAAAAAAAACGGCGCCTTGATATGCATAATGCAAGCTGCTGCAAATAATTTTATTTTTCCCGCAATTAGGAACTGGGTTTCATTCCGATTACTCATCAGTCTATTAGCTTAAAGAGCTACAGCTACATACAATCATATGTCTAAATGTGTATGATTCGTAATGTACCATAATAATTGAAATTAGAAACTACCTAAAATTTTGGTAATATATATTCAAATATTTCAAGTTATTTTGTTTTCCACTTGATCAAACCATTACTAAAATCATCTTGCATAACATTATCAGGTTCTTTCTGGGTTAATTTTTCGAAAATTCTCCTTACGTTTGTAATAAGAACAACATTTGGAAGAGCTTTCATTTAGGTAAATATTATACCTAAATTTTCACTTTAATGGCCGTTAATGTCTCTTTTTCTTAAAGAAGTAAGTTTCGAAGCCAACTGTATTTCTATTTTTTTTTCTACCTAATCTTTTATCAAAGATTTAGTTGTTGTTTACTTGTTGTAATCTTTACCAAATACTGTGTATTTGAGTTATCTTTTAAAACATGTATGTGACTTGTGGTTTAAAATGATACAGCTTTCAACTTTCTGAATTCAATGCTCCATAGACACTGATATACACAGCGTGACTTGTTTGTTGTTCTTTTTTTTTTTTTAGAATTAACGTTTTGTATTTTCGTTGTAATATTCATAAATTATCTTGAGCTTATAATATTTCATATTGCTTGTGCATTACTGAATAGCTATAATGTTTTCAATTATATAGTCTAATAACGATTAGATGACTTGTCTTTAATATTAATTAAAGCAATACTCGATATACATGCTTTGCTTACATTGAGGACTCTTATGTTCTCATATCAATCCTAAAAATAGTTGGAAGAACTTAAGAACTGATTATATGTGTTACACTAATAGAGAAAAGGATTTCATTGCTAATTCTACCCAGTGACTTACATAGGATTTTTTTGAGGGAAATGATATTCAAATCTATTGAAAATTTTACATCTTCAACCATATTAACACTTAATTAGTAAATGATTAATTAGATTTTGTTCGGATTAAATCAAAGTTATTAACATTTTAGCTCAGTGCACCTTTGCATGAAGCTAGAAATTTTGTAAAATGTTAAGTTTGGTGTATAATTTTTAACTCATATGATCCACTCGTGATAGTTAATTTAATTTCTCCATTATTGACATTTTTAATGCATATTAATCCAAATGCTGTTTTGAGAAATAATATGTCAACTGTCGTAACAGAATGGGATATTTATTTAAGTAATCTTGGTTATTTATTACCTGAAAGTAATATTAAATTATATTATTACTGTAAAGTATACTCGGTACGAATGCTACGTGACCAATTCTTGTCAGTGTGGTAATGGACATATCTGGTGAAAGCGTTGAAGGAGAAAATAATTGTAATCAGATTATGGTGCTTATAATAACCAAGTAAAGTCTAGTGCTTGCTTCAGTCTCACCAGGCAAATGTTGACAAGGTACCTAAACTAAGAACCTAGTCTCTACCTTCCCCATTCTTAGCTCTACAAGAACGATTGCCGAGGAACATTATCCCTCTGATAAGCTTACGACAAAGCTGCCTGTTCAGTCCGTAAATAATATTTAAAAAAAAAAAAGAAAAAAGAAAAGAAACTAAGCAAATTTAAGTATGCACAGGCAAATTATGCAGACTAAGGTTCTTACATTCTACGATACAGATCACGAAATGGTGCCAAGAGGTTTTTCGTTATCGCGCAGAATGGAGGCCTACATCACGATATTGTGTCATCGTCGTGTGTATGTATAGTGAGACAACTAACACTTCTATTTTTCAGATTGTCTATGTATTAAGATTCTCATTAATACAAACACTTCATTGCCAACTAAAGGCTTTTTTAAAATGTAAACATATATCTTACGCGTACATTCAGGAATCTACTTTCCGTAAGGTCTAAATCCGTGTTATCAAAAATTAGAAACGATATTGTTTTCTATATGCCTTCCGATTTCTGTCCCGTAGGAATTCATCATTTCGAAAGTTCATAGATTTTTGCCAGATCTCACTAATAAATTCCTATATTTCCCTCTTGATGTGAAATTAATTTTGGGATGTAGAAACTTAAATTCGATACGTAAATCTCTCATCTAAAATTTTACTGTCATCCTTTGTTTTCAAAAAATTAAGAAAGTTCTTACGAAAAACAAGAAGAAATAAAAATTTCAACCCGACAAATTAATGTTAATAATTCTTGGTCCTCTTTGTCAGTAACTGGCTATAATAATCTTCAAATTAAATTGTGTATAAATACAAGAATTTTGAGTGTTTGTTATGATTCGAAATTGTAAGCTATTTGTATGTACATTTAAGTTTAATAAATTTTCTTAAATCGTGACTTTTTTGGAATTAAATATTAAATATTTCTGGATCGACTAATTATAGTGGGTGGGTTGCACTAACCTTAATTAGGAATTTAACGAATCGTTAGCGAATTTAATGGATTTTTCAGGAAGGTTTCATTTTCAGCATTGAGTGGTAAAAAAATTTCCTTTAAAAATTCCAGAGTCAAAATTTATTTTCTTACCACTTCATAATTTTGTATTTTTCAAACTTCATTAAGATGTGCACATACTTCAGTTGTCAAAACTATTTGCAGAGATGTGCACTTCCTTGTGTTTTAGGCTGGAATCCCGTTTGGTGATATGTCACAATATTTTAGTTAAGTATGGTGCATTGCTAACACGTTTCGCAGTCTATTTTGCTGTTTTATTAAGACTAATACGCACTAGACATTTATAAATTAACTAGTCAAAAAGATAATAAGATAAACTTAACACCGTTTATCTATATTCGTCTACACTAAAATTGATGGGTTTTCGCTAAAAGAGCACGTGATTTTGAATCCTGTGGCTACTACTGAAAAGAACCAGCAACTGGAAGATAGTCGCCAGAGTCACCTAGCGGGAGGATTTAAAATCACGTGCTCCTTAGCGCAGATGAAAATATGTAGCCGGCCGGGTGGCTGTGCGGTCTGCGGCAGTAGGCCAACGTCTCGAAGGTTCCGGGTTCGAGTTCCGCCACGCAAAAAGTAGCCCCTCGCCATCTTTAGTACTTTCAGATAGTCTAGTTTTGTTATCTGAACTTTCTGTAGGTGACAGGTTTGACTATATTCTTAATTTTGATTATTATCAGGCAATCTCTCAGTTTGACTCATTGTTTGTTAGATCTTTTTTTTTTCTTTGCAAATCTGCAATTTATGTTTGGTATTTTGACCTCTGATTATTGAGAACTGTCTTCTTATTTCCTGACACATTATTTGCCATGAAACGCTTTCGGTATAAAATTGCCATTACGTAATACAGAACCAAATTTCCTCTTTTTTTTCGCAGTAATGTCGCATCTTAGATAAATATATTCGACGATCTGCTTGCGTATTCACTTCTATCAGCCGTATTATCTGCTTAGTTCTTTTAACAATGTACTATTAGAGGTTGTCAACATTGTAAATCTCTCAAACATACACCTTTTTATTGTCAATATTATGCATCAAACATTACACCTTTCTATTGTCAACATTATTGCTAGCATGTATGCTATTCTCAGCGGTTACGATGCATTATCTAATTGTGACACATTGATAAAATATTTTACTTAAACGCAGTGAAACGTCAACTCGCTCTGCTCAAATTTGTAGATATCATCAATGATGAATGTGGTGTCGTAGTTACTGGTTTTAGAAGAGAAATTGGTGTTTCAGAAATCGTGACGTAAACGCTCTTGTCAAATTCATCGTCTGAAAAAAGTAGTAAGTTTCTAAAATACTTGATACACCTTCATACATTTTCGTCTTAACATTCCCACTATGAGATAAAAATTACAATTTTATGTTTTGTGTTTCATTAAGTTGAACAATCGAGAAGACTAAAAGGCTGCAATAATACTGTTGTCCCTTAATTACATTCGCTTACTACAGTTATTTTCAATTTTTCTGTTAGCAAAGACATTTTCCGGAAGCTCTCCTCTACTAGCGACCATTTCATCTTTTTTATGCATATTGTGTGTTCACTGTTAAAGTAGTTTTGTTTTCCGTTTTGATATGTGTGAAACTATAGGCAGAAGATTAAGATACTTAAACAGTCTCAGCCGGGAGAGAGCCAATATAAATAACAGCAAGCTTTCGCCTTTAGAGAGGAGAAATGTGGAGGGTTATGTAATATATTGATAAGTACATACGTAGGGCTTTGGATAGAACTGAAAGTTAGTTCCTTGTTAGAATTTTATGCAACTTCAAAGGACTCACAATGATTTAAAATGTTTTAGGTAGTCACAGGGTTGCCATAGGTCCTCTTTTATTCGGAGATATTTTATTTTCGAAAACAAAGTATTTGTTTCATCAGATTTTCTTTAAGGATAAAATTATCTGGTTTGTTTTATAAACTTAAGATTAATGTAAGTTTCTTCATGCTCATTAGATTAAAAACTAGATTCAACACAAAAGCAACGGAAGAAGTAAATTGGGAAGAAGTTTTTAACAGGACTGTCAAAATAAAATTGGCTTCATTCAAAAGAATAATTAGGCAGAAATAATATATATATTTTTAAACACCACGCGTCACCATTATCTAAGCTTAAGAAAATTGAGAAATCCTGCCTGTATTTGTTGTTAAAAACCAAGGAGCACAATATTTCGCATGATCCAAATAAGTTTCCTCAGGTACTCCGAAATGCTCATGGTTCAAACTTACCTAGCTTCCTCGGGTATTCAAGACTCCTCTTGGTTGAAACTTATCTAGCCTCCTTGGGTACTCAAAAGTTCTCGTGGGTGAAACTTACCTAGCTTCCTCGGTTACTTAAAAGTCCTCATGGGTGACACTTACCTAGCTTCCTCGGTTACTTAAAAGTCCTCATGGATGAAACTTACCTAGCTTCCTCGGGTACTCAAAAGTCCTCATGGGTGAACTTACCTAGCTTCCTTGGATACTTAAAAGTCCTCATGGATGAAACTTACCTAGCTTCCTTGGGTACCCAAAGTCCTAATGGGTAAAACTTCTACGAAGTTAAAACTACCATAGGCAGAAGTCAGAGGAAGGTGAAAGAACTGACCGTGCTAAATGTCAGCCAATAATAAAGTATTACAAGAAGAAGAGCCTGAGTGAATTCAGCGTTTAACGTAGCGAATTTCGGGTCGGTACTGGGAAAGTAAGCAGATTTCAGTTCCGCCGCCTATCATCATCACATGTATTTTAGGATTTCTCTGTTCCGTCAGGAGAATGCCTGAATAGTATTTAGATCAAGGTCTGGCCTTTAACTTTACCACAGCTTATCCTCAGAAGAGCGCTGTTTGAGAGACATAATACTTCCCACTTGTGTTAGACTTAGACCGTGGCTCCCACACTTCAGACCGCAATCATAATAAGCAAATAGAAAAATGAAATGACAAAAATTTTCTTAATATTCCAATGGTAATCATGCATCTTAGTCAGCTAAATAGAATAATTTATATTCTGTATCTTCATGGACACTGTATTTACAATATCTTAACCTAATACTCTCACGACAAGTTCTAACACTTAAGAATCTAAATGTTGTTTATTACCATTATAACTAAAAAACAAGAAAAGAAAAGCATTATCAGTATAGCTACAACGGCAAAGAATGTATATTTCTGTCCCATAACAATAGATTTGATAAGGTTAGGATAATTTGTGTAGGTTATATGGTAACGATATGTACTGTTCAGTTGATCAAAGAGACAATATTGACAGTGCATATCTTCCAGCGCTATTAAATTGAACGTTATGTATAGGCAACTAGGTATTTTACACCCTCAGATGAAATATGACAAGAAAATAACTGATCATTATCATAAAACAGAGTATAACAGTTCATTTGTTTTTCCCACATATTCAAATTCTGAACACAGGAATCATTATTTCTTTGTGCAATGTGTATATTTGATGCTATGGAAAATAAATTAAATTAGATCTACTGTGAAATCAGGTTGTAGATAATCTTACAATCTTTATTTAGTACAAAGTAACCTACATATTTACTTATTCAAATTTTCAGGGTTACAAGTGGCTGAAAGAAAGGCTCCAACCGGAAGAAACGCGGAGACAACAAGAGAAACTCCGGGAAATTTCCGGGGTTGCTGAGAAGCTTGGCTGCACAGTTACGCAGCTCGCCATTGCCTGGTGCCTCAAAAACGAGAGTGTCCAGTGCCTACTGCTTGGAGCAGCGTCCGTGGAACAGCTCTACGAAAACATCCAGAGTCTCCAGGTGAGAGAAAGATATAAGTAAAATATAAGTTACATGCATTCTAGTTTGTAGTCTAAACAAGGCGGATTATATTTTAAAACGAAATTGTTAGTACTTATTCGTAAGCAGATACTACATGTATGAATGAGGTAAGTGTAATAGAGGTGAGTCATAAATTCTGTTCGCTTATCTTGGGTGGGATGTGTAGCAAAAAATCTTGTCCGCAATGAGTAATCTTCGCCTCTACCAACATTGGCTAAAATAATTCATTTTTGTATCCAGAATTGGTATAAAATTTTTGTACACTCGTCAAATCTTGTATACTAAGACATTCTTTGAAAGTTATATTTATTTAATATGGTCAAGACTGTTGTTGTGCCGAATTGTAAATATTGAGTTAGCTTGCGGTACACTCGGGGTGTTTCTAAAGTACAGCCATAGATCCATAACATACTAATATACTAATAAAGCTTAATAACCAAATCTTTATTGTTATTACGAACGATAAATTACTCTCAACAATATATCAAAACGGGATCATAGGTCCTAGTTTGTAGAAGGATATACACTTCATTCGTTGGTGTACAAACATACCATATTTAGCATCACTTGTTACCTGATACAGCTTATTTCCAATCGTATTTGTTGCTTAAATGATTACAGAAACTTTAATCCATAAACTAATTAATGTTTTATACTCCATAAACTTGCGTTGCTAAGATTTTTTGAATCTAATGTCATCTAAAAACAAAAACCAATATATTCTGATTTTATACAGTGTTGCCAGATACAGTTCTACAAAATAATGAATGCTTTTAGCCTCAGCAAAGACTTTTCATTTATATAATCTTACGCCATGACACTGAATCTTATTTTTAAGAAAAGAATCACAGCCATGAAAAATGTTTTACTTATTTAGAAACTAGTGAAGGAGAAACAGGGTTCAATTTAGTCTTCAGAACTATATTGGAGTAAGAAAATTATAATTAAGAAGTACTTATAATTATAGTTAATGGGCAGTGAAACTATTTTGTATTATTCATTATTTTGTATATACTAAAAGTCAACCAAAATTTCAGATCATAATGACATCTCTTTCAGATACAGAGGTATCAGTGAATGACATACTTAATGAATGTTCAGACATATTCAAAGAATGAATGAATTTACTATTCAAGTGTTATCACTTTCACGTAACCAAACATTTAACATTACTATCCACATAAGCAACTTTTATGCATGCGGAAATCCAGAAATTAGGAGAAATTAATTATATAATGGAGAGGGAGCACATTAGTACGATTTTTTTTTTACAAAATGAAGATTTTTAAGGCTTGTTATCAGTTTGCTGAAACATCTCTCCATATTTCACTTAAAGTATGATATTTTGCCTAATTCTATAGCACAAGGCTGTTTTCTTAACCTTTGCTTGTCTTAAGTAATTTCATTTTAAAAGATGACTTCCAAACTGTACCAATGCGCCCCATGCAGGGGGACATTGGTACAGGCCTGGGGCAGATTGGTAGAGGTTATATTAAATCTCACAATCTTAATTAACGTGCAGATATTATTCCTACATAAATGAAAACATTTATCAAGAATCTTTCCTGAACAATTTCTAAACATTTTAAAAAATATTAGTAATTTCAAAAGAAGAAAATATTACTAATAAAGTACAACTCAACTAGCACTCTAGAACTCTACCGGAAGGGTAGTAAACAGAGTAGTTCTTTATTATCTATGGGCTACCTACAAACAAACAAATTAAGTTTGTTTCAACAATTGCAAGTTGTGAATTATTGGCAGGGACCTAACACTAAATTTTTAGGTGGGTATATGCTTCGCTCGTTGTAACGAAACCTTTCGCTTGCTATCTCATATACCTAAGTATTTCATAAATTTTGGGTGGGGTACACGGCGATGTCTAAAAAACTGAGATGGGTATACGCCATATGCCCGCGTATACCCTCTATTACATCCCTGACAATTCTATAAGGATGGCTGGTAACTCTACAAATTCAGAAGGATAAATTTATTTGAAACGACCTGCCGCTTATCGGGGATGATGATCAAGAATGTTTTTCCTCTTTAATATTTGATATAAGTCATACTCCTACAACTTATTACGTTCTACGGTAATTACTTATTCTCAACCAATACTAACATATTATTGTTAATTAACTATTTTTTTTAATTACTAACAAGAACGACAGATGACATTTGATCTGAACTTAGATTATCACCGTTTAGTTTGCACACATGAGAATAATTGCAAGAATTTTCATGTCATTTCTTACACAATATTAATTAACGCTATACAAATGCACTCAATATTTTTAAAGAAATCTAATGTTTGCGAAAATAAGGATTAAACTTAATCACTTGAAATAAATAGATGAGCTTAATGAAACAACACATTCCGAAGTGCGATGCAATTCATACTTACCGTGGTTAACCGTGATCACTAAGGCGATTCCTTTAGGTGAGATCCTTCCATTGCACACATCGGTTGGGTTAACTTTGCTATTATCTCAAACAGAGGTACTCGGTTACATAATTTTTTGTAGTGGGGATGACGTTCTCGCTGTCCCTTTCAAACATGATGAATTGAAACAAAGATAATTAAATCAACTATTATTCTAAGTCTCGTGCTTCAAGGTCAACATTTTACATTCTTCCTTAATGATTTCTGGTTTCACATGCTGAGTATTCTGCTTG
Source organism: Lepisma saccharinum (assembly GCA_022664845.1). NCBI lineage: Eukaryota > Metazoa > Arthropoda > Insecta > Zygentoma > Lepismatidae > Lepisma > Lepisma saccharinum. The sequence continues at coordinate 31,144 of JAGDQP010001266.1, read as the reverse complement.
GAGGCAGGTGATATTAACGTCCCAGAAGCAGAATCTACACTTGAAGTAGATTCCAAACCACTCCGTTGTTACGGTCCCGGATTCAACGCACATTGAAAGAAATAGTTTATATGGGCTGGATAGCCTTTTGTTACCAAAGCCTATCATATGTTTGAATCATGACATGTCCTCTCGGCGAGAAATCTTCAGGAGACAGGGATGGGAAGGTATCGGCAAGATCATATATTTTTTTGGTACGATCGAGTGGGATTTGAACCCACACCATTTCCTTACGGGAGCGGGGACAGTGGGGGCTATCGCCCTGCCCTAACTTCTAATTGATATAGCATTTGTTTTTGAAAAGAAATTCCGTCGTGAGCGATCCGGAAAAGGAGCTTTTCTATCCTCCGAGTCTCAAAACTTAGTTAAGATCCTGCATTGGTGAAGCAGAAAGGTATACAGGATTGTTTCTACCCAACATTCATTTTGATATAATGCACAGTGTTAATAAAATACCATTTCAAAGGACAAAAGTAGATTAGACTTTCTTCTTTAGATGTCAAGTATTGATTTTGTTAAGATTATTTTGTTAAATGTTACCTTTAACTCGTACATTTAAGAGGGAATTGGCGAATTTCGTCAACCTTCGTTATGAAGTTTTAATTGTTTTTAAAATCTATTAAATTCGTTAACTAATGATTCACTAAATTCGTAACGAAGATTGGTTATTAGTAATAAAAATTAAATTTAAAATTAAAAAAAAAAAAAAAATACGATTATTATGCCTTATATTTCATACTATAACTATGCTTTTATGCTCAAGTTTTTGAAATTATGCTTTCAAAATTAGCAGTTTCCATATCCTTAGACAACCTGAATCCTGGTAAATGTAAAAAAAAACAAATGTTTTAAGTGCCATTGATTGTGCTTTTTGTGGTTTTGTGTTTCTGTATTAGTAACAAGTGAGTGTAGACAAAATGCCAGTTTTAAGATATAAATTGAAATAAAAAGATAATTCCCTTTTTTATGAAGAAATTAATTGCCTTTCAAACAACCTTTTAAATTTCTCAAAATAAATAATATACACGAAAGAAAAGAATCGTACTTATTGAGTAGGGACAGATTAAAACAACGGTGAAAGGGGCAGATTCGTGCGTACCAATGCGCCCCAGGTAACCTTTCCACCATTTTAGGAAGGAAAGCAATTTCCTGATGAATGAGGAAAGTTGGTTACTAAAGGAAATGTGTTCATACACACATTTTTTTTTTTTTGGCATGTCTTTATTTGACAGTTTTTTTTTTTTTTACAAATAATACTTTTCTCCTTGGATTCTGTACATCCGCTTCATTGTTATATTTGTGAAAACGAATACCTCTTGAAATTTTGTCACAAAAGTATTAATAAATAATGAAACTACAAAGAAAAAATAAATATTGAGAAATTGTCAAAAAATTTCTGAGTTAAAAATTTGGCAACACAGGGAAATTCAGAGGAAAAGAAGGGAAATTATTTTCGTTCGCCAAAACGGTTTATGTCTTTAGTATTATCTGAAACTTAGAATAAAGATATGTGCTTTCAAATGAAACATTACGCAAACAAAGGTTACAGACATAACGCATGCGCAGTATAATCATGTGACAGAAACTATTATATTCCCCGAGAAGGAGCGAAAACAGACATCAAGTTTCTTTTAACTTTCGAAGTGAAGACTTTCAATCAATGGTGCACCAATAAATGCTTAAGAAAATGTTCCTTGGTGATGTAGGAGTTAGGGTTTAAACTTCTAAAGTGAAGAGTCCTGAGTTCGAATCTCCACCGAACCCTCATAACATAACATTATTTTTCTTAGAATTTCTAAAACAAAACGGGGTGATTGGTTTTTGTAGATTACGAATATTTATTTGTATTCTCTCATAGCTGATAGAATTATTATTAATACTACTACTAATAATAATGATAATAACATTTTAGTTATCGTGAGTTTTCGCAGATAGTGATATAGAAGATGAAATTAAAAAAAAATAAGCTATTTTTCTTCTAACTAGTCTAATTTCCCAAACTTCTGCCAATTTCTAGTTGGCAGAAAGCAAAAAGTCTAATTTACAAATATATTTTACGTAAGGATAAATATGTTAAAGTTATAGATATAACTAGTGTAATTCTTATATTCCACTTCAGCAAATGTTTTTCGTTATCATAAATTTGCGTGGCTTAAGCTAAAGAGAGTTTTTCTTTTCACAAGCAAGGTCACAAGTTCAAATCTTGTTTATTGTATAACTTTTATCGCTCTTTAAAAAAACAAAAACAAAAAAAACAGAACCAGTTCGCCAGTGTCTACACACATGCAATTGCACAAAACTGACTTCAATGACAGTTTCCGTATAGCTCTAATCTATACCCTATTCCCCACGACAAACACACCCACACGTCGTCTCCTATACTGAATCCCAGTTATTGTTATTATTTAATAATAATAATAATAATAATAATAAGCCACTTAAAATTATCGGCATCAGCCATCGTCAGTTATAGAGAAGAAAAACGTTCACTGAATACACGTGCACAATTGGAGGAGATAGAAAAACAAAATGGCGGACGTCCACTTCGAAAACAATTGACAATGTTCTGCGCGTGCGCAAGTACTAATGGAAAACGGCTTTTAGAAATTGTGTGTTTTGTGTTGAAAATTGAGCTGGGTACAATAAATAATAATCAAAAAAACTGGGACTCAATAAGGGAAACGTAGTCAGGAAAGTGGAATACAGTACAGAAACCGATGTCGGAGAAAGTGGGATACAATATAGAAAACACAGCCCGAAAAAGTGGGATTTAGTATAGAAAACGAAGTCAGAGAAAGTGGGATATAGTCAGGGCTCGAAATTAACTTTTGATAGGACGAGTGAAATTCTTTCTTCACTGGTCCTACAAAAATCTTACTGGCCCTTTTCAGATCGATAAATAATTAAAGACCTGATTGCAAAATATCCCAAGTCCACCGGAATATTTTTTTTTTTTCCAGGAGGAACAAAAAACAATCCAAGGTCTTGGTATGTTATTCTATTCAGCTGAAATTATTTTGTATTAAAAAAGGTTTTTGAGTTGGGATTAGGATGTAATATTTATGCAAGTGGATAACCCTTCGAACATAGATACCGACAAACAGAAAAAACGCAAATACGAAAAAAAAGTGGACTTGGGATGTTTCGCAATTCAGGTCTTCAATTATAATCAGTGTAATTTTTTAGTCCACTTTATTATATCAATTTAGGCTAGAGGCCTACATAGGATGCCAAATACGAAATAATAATTATAATCCTGTAAAAAATATATGTCAAAGTAAACAAGAACATGCTTAACAATTGGAATACTTGATGTCTGAATTATCACAGTAAATAACCCTTTCGAAAGAATATCCTGGGAGTCTGGGACCGTACGGAGAAATAGTGGAGCGTTGGCTCTTTCTTCTTTGTCTATAAAGAAAGATATTGCCGGAGCAACGTCATAATTACACAATATGGATTCAGTGATATTCGCGTCGCATACGAGTTATGTTTCCTGTCATCGGCACTTTCGGCAAAAGTGTTGATCAGCTCATATGTTAGTTCCTAATATTCTGCGATTTCACGATTTTTGTTTTAGAAAAAAAGAAAGAAAACACTTCGATAAAACGTTAAATAAAGCCTACACGTATGTTTATTATTAATATATTAGAACTTTAGAAAGCACTGGCTCACAGGATCTTTGACATTTTTGGTTACTGGCCCTTGGAAACTTTTACTGGTCGTTGGTCAGTGAATTACTGCTAATTTCGAGCCCTGGATATAGTATAGGAAACGCAATGAAAAGGAATAGGTATAGGTTGCCGAGTCAATCGAAGGTTTCGTCAAAAGTGTGGCCGCGATGTGAAGTGCGCTCTTGTGTGGGGAGATGAGGTAGTTGTGGAACATAGTGAGGTAGTTGAGGAATGTAACAGGTGGAACATAGTTACAGCGCAGAAGGTACATAAGATTGGAGGAAGTGCAACTGCAGGAGTGTCAGAAACAATTAAAAATTGTTAGTGAAGGGATGCTCGAAAGATCAGACTGGGATCAAAAATGGGACAGATTCCGCAACACGGTTTATTATACTTATCCGATTTGTTACAAGAGGGACGAACGAGCCCAGTTCTGGTCAGGTTATGTTAGGATTAAAGGGTCTGCGGAAGACTATTTTAAGTCGTGAGGGAAAAGCTCTTTCAGTTTCAGGTGACGCAGTCAAGAAAGGATGTGCTAGTTTGTGGATTTTTTGTAGGACCTGAAGGCTAGGATGGTACTGAGTGGGAAAATTGATAGCGGAGGGAGCTTCGCAGGAAAGTCGGTTAGAGTTTTTGTGATTCTTAGTACATTTCATTTGTTTACGGATAAGATGATTGGGATATCTATGATCGATAAGAATTTAGAGGACGACGATGGAATAATTTTGGAGTATATCATCAAAACAGTAGAGTTGGGTGCCCCGAGCAGCACGAGTGTATAATGTGGTATGAATGAAAGCTGTAGAAACGAAGTTATTGCATTTTGGTTTTAAGTTTGGTGTGGACGCCAGTCTCAACTCTATTGTTCTTGAGCCAGCTATCCAGATCTAGTAAAATTATCCCTGGAGAAGAACCAGGTGAATTGGACTGGAAAGATACAGTTGAGATTTTGTAGGAGACTTTCCAGCGACTTTTTCTTGTCCGTGGGTCTAAATTAAGAATATATCATCAGTATAGCGAAGGCAGATGAGAGGTGTAGAATTCAGTTGTTGTTTCCCTATGATGAGGTTGACGTAGGAAGGGGCCATACCCTTGCCCCTGGCGTACCCTTGATATGTAAGTAATTACGATTTTCAAAGGAGCAGTTTTCCGTAGAGAGGACAAACAGAGTTAGCTGAAGCAGAAATGGTGTGATAAGCTTACAATGATTGGGGCTTGTATTGAAAAATGTTCACGGGCAGCGAGGTCATGGGTGTGGAGATGTTGGTGTCATGTTAACTGAAACCAAGATGGTGTCTGGTGAGAGAAAGTGAGAACTTGATGTAGGAAGGGAGAACTTAGACGATAGCCTAGCAGAATTTTTTTTGGTAGGAGAGCCAATACTAGGGTTGACATTTTTGTGAATTTGGGGCAGAAGATAGAATTTAGGAATCCTAATGGATTGCGACAGTCCATTAAGGGATAGGTGAAGATTTTATTGAGGGACGATTTGGAGGACCCTTCTCGAGAAAGCGGTAAAATGTAGGATCAGAAATTTGTTTAAAAGCCTCGGATCGATTGTCAAAGGATTTCGCGGTGGATTCCCTGTCAGCCGGGCGGATAATTATGGTCGGATTTGAACGAGGAACTGAGATTGCTTTATGTTCAGCTGTGGTAAGACTGTGAAGAGATTAGAGCGTGCCAATGAAGTCATAGTTGGCAACCTTTTGGAGACGAAGGAAATGTACAGTTCGACAGGATAGTTTGGAGGAAGAGCCCTTACTGTAGGATCAAAAGAATTTGTGGAGGATGGGATTTGTTTCTGTGTTTAAGGTGGTGACAGGATGAGTGCACTAGTGGTAGTGCCACGTGAGATTACGAGCAAAGGTGAGGAAATAATTTTGTAGGTTGGCTTGTTGAATATTGCGGGAAGGAGAAAAGGAAAGGCCATAGGAAAGGACTCTCTTGGTCGGTGGTTGTAGGAGTGCGGAAGAAACGGCTGAGAACTATTTGGGGACATTTTTTTTTTGGGGGGGGGAGCAGGTTGCAGGTTCACTGGTGATACTAGTTTTTAGTTTAGAAGGGGGAGAGGCTAGGTTGCTCCGGAAAGTGTGGATAAAGGTTGGTTCAGCAAGATTGATCAACGTATGAAGTAGGGGAGTCATTCCGAATAGAGACGGACCAGTGAAGGATGCAGGGAGAGGTACAGTGGAGAGGAGCCTTGTGAGAATGCTGGCAGATGAAGGTGAGAAAGTTTGATTCTGAGATTTAGTAAGAGATGGGATGCATCCATTAAGATATGGTATATGAGATATTTGAGGAAAAGGGAACAAAAAGAAGGTTTCTATTAGAGATTGTAGTTCTGCGTAGAGTTCTAAGGATTGGCTGTCATATAACGGGAGAGCTAAGGCAGCCATCTTGACAGAAGTATACCTGCAGAAGGGATAAAGCTTGTGACAAAGGGATGGCAGGAAACCGGAGAGGAAGATTTTAGGTCTGAAAGCTTTTGTTGTGAACCCTGGACTCTCCCACATAAACAGGCGGACGCATCTTGTTTATGCGGGGAAAACATAGTATGGCAGCGTTTTGACAAAGCCATGGTTACGACAAAGTAATGAAAGAAAGAAAGAAGGAGAGAAGCTGTGAACAATATATCTCTTTTAACAATATCTATACATTTATTGATGAAGGGGATAAATAAGAATGCGCATTTCAAAGCAAATACATCTACATCTCTAGAAAATATTTACAAATAACGTTATTTTTTATAAGTATCAGACACTACCTTTCATAAATAAATGTTTCCTTCAGAAAATCTACCAAATGTACATGAAAAAAAATATTTTATCAATCCAATACTTGAGATTTTACGGTAACGGAAAATTAGCATTTCAATCTTTTGACACCCAATATAGTTTTTATGTCAGTTATAATCCTTGTACTTCCCTATTTGGGATATAAATAAATAAAATATAAACCGTATTGTAACTACTAATAAAACTGACAATAAACTTCCCCCCAACATGGGCTTCCATTCTCACAGGTCCCAAATCATACAACGATATGGCGATGGTAAATACTAGTTTCGCCATATCATATATCAGCTTCATCGGGTGAATGGGGAGATAAGAACATGTACAGGTATTGGACAAACACAATGGAAACACTTGTCAAAAGTGGAACATATTGTAAGTGTGCTTGGTAACACTGAGCACTGCGTAAATCAACCGTCTCTTGTTTTTCGCAGGTAGGATGGACTGTGCACTAATAGTAGAGTGAGGTAATGTGGTTGTTTGGTTGTTGACGCAGTGCAGGTGTGGTGAGTGACTAGTATGTCCAAACTTGACGGAATTTCAAACAGGTCTAACTGTGGGTGCCCGTATAGCTGAAGCATCTGTGAGCAATACAGCGACGTTATGCGGTGTAACACAAGGCATGGTCTCTAAAGTCATGACCATATAAACAGTGCACGGTAAAACAGGAATGAAGAAGAACAATAGTGGTCGAAAGACGAAGCTGCAGGATACAGACCGCCGGGCCTTGAAGCGGATTGTGATGTCGCAGAAGTAAACAACGACCGAGAAAGTGACTACAGTACTTAATTTGCACCTAAACACCCTGAGTCATTCAAAACAGTGAGGCATGAACTGCATAAAATGGATATCCATGGACGTGTTGCTATTTCCTTCCCAAGCCCCTAATAGCAGACAAGAATGCACAAAGGCGACGTGCATGGCACATTGCACACAGAAACTGGACGTTGGAGGACTGGCAACGTATCGTGTGATCGGACAAGTCATCCTTATCTTCTTCCTCACCACTCAACGCGTGTTTGTCTGGTGAACATCCTCTCAAGTATACAACGTGGACTGTCTCAGCCCAACTGTCAAACATGATGGCGGCTCTATTATGGTCTGGGACTCTATATCATGGTATGCGGCAGCCCCGTTGTCATATTAACAAGGTTCGGACATAGCAGATCCACCCAATGGTGCAAGCTTTATATCCTGACGGGAATGCCATATTCCAGGATGATAATGCTCTGATTCACACCGCTGGCCCTGGTCAAGAGTGGTTTCATGAGCATGCTGATAAGGTTCAATATTTTTCCTGACCTGCGCAGTCCCCAGACCTGAATCTCCTTCGTCTCTACCTGATCTGGAGGCTGTGCTGTATGAAGAATGGCTTTAAATTACACTCACCTCCATTCAGGACTTGGATCGACCTATTCCGTCCAGAATTCAAGCTGTATTGCGTGCTAAAAGTAGACCAAAACCATAATAATACAAAATGTTTCAACTTCCACAGGTGTTTCCATTATTTTGTCCAATACCTGTAGGATTGATGCAACAAACAGAAAAATTGGCGTTGCCCGATCTATGATATGGAGGAATCCGATATATCCGTCTTATGTAGAAACAAGATTTTCACATAGTGTATAGCGAAATGAAACACAGTTGTCTGATTCAGTAACAAAGGAACCTCGTTGTAAAATCCCAATAGCACAACGACATGGAGCCCCACATAGTTCCAATGTTTTACCCACATCGTCAGTGTCGGTCAATACTGGCCCATTTTAACCCACTTGATAGGATGTGGGAATTAGGTGGGCGTGCTCATCAAGCATAGAACGGATTTTATCCCTATTATTAAAGAGTGAAAAGTATGTGACTGGACCGGAGATCGAACCCGGGATCTTCAAGTGGCGCAGTGGTTAGCGCATTGGGATGGTTACCCAAAGGTCCGGGTTCGATCCCCGGTCCAGTCACATACTTTTCACTCTTTAATATTAATGATATCTGCACATACATAGGCTCGGTGTATAAAAATCGGAAGTTATGTCTTAATTTATGTCTTCGAAGTTTGTACAACGTCATTTCTGACACACTATAGTGTATTGTTTTGGTCTTTACTTATCACTGGCAGTTTGATACAGTCAGTAAGACGCTCTATTTCTAATTGAATGACCCGTGTTCGCCACTCTCTCTCTCTTTCTTTTTTCTTTTACCCCTCACAACGGAATGATGTCTGGCTTCTATCAGTCAAGTTACTGGAAATTTTCATGAAACTAGGTTGTATAGTCTTTTCAGATTTTTTTTTGACAATTTTAGAATCTACCTGGGCCCTATGCCGATATCGATATGAGGCCACATTGAAATTTCATTTTGGAGCCATATTGACCAACATGCTTGCACTACATATGCTTCTGGGTAAAAAGAAAATGCTATTATGTAAAAGATGAGGGAAGAAATTATGTTTATTTTATATGTTTAACGTAGGTAAATTGTAAAAAACTGGGAATCTTTAAAGAAAAAGTATTAAAGCACGAGTTGTTGTGTTTTATTGAATTTTATTTATTATGCAAAACCACGACTTAAAAAAAAAAACTCTGATCTATACGTAATGCTGTTTGTATTTTGTGGATCAAAATACTCTCAGAAGCCATGTGTTGTTTAGAAGAATCTCTTTTATACAGTAGTTTGACATTTACTATTTCATGT
>JAGDQP010001266.1:0-21851 GCA_022664845.1 Lepisma saccharinum | reverse complement strand
GCTTTTAGCTGCTGTTAGAGGCCAGATGTCGGAAATATTTTATTTTTTTGTATCTCTAATACGTTCTATGTCCTTAGCATTAAGGTTCTTCTTTGTCATTGGACACACTGATCCTTTCAGTGACAAGTGATTTGGTAAACACCACGTCCTGTGTCTTTTGAAACATATTATCTTTTACATTTTGTAAAATTTTTATTTAGCGTTTTAAGGTGTTTGAAAGCACATTTAAACTTGCTTCTAGTGTACATTTTCTTCAATCTGTCCGTAGTAAGTTGATACAAAGATAAATTTAACCTTGTTTTATAATCTTTTTTCGCTCCTGGTTTTGCTTGTTTTCTTTTATGTTTCAATTGTGCGTGGTGGTACTATTTCATCAATGTGGATCTATCGTAATCATTTAACTGTCCCATGCGGATTAAATCTTTCTTAGTGGTATTGAGGGCACACAAAAGGAAATATTAAGCTAAATATTATATTTCATTTGTGCCTGGGAACATGAATTTGTGCGTATATATTCCTTTGTGCGTCCTTGAAATAATGGTGCAAACTTCGGGAGGTAATTATTTCTATCAAATCAAGAGAAAATTTCCTTTGAAGAAATTACGAAATGTACTTAGTTTCGGAGCTACAGGTGCTCAAAGTAATGGCGGCATCGTCACAAATGACATCACATCTCCACAAGTAAAAACATAAGCGGTATCGGCTTAGTAGATTGCTTTCGTAGTAGTACCCAATACATCCATTTCAGTTATGTTTGTGATTGGCGAATACAGCATAGAGTAGAATTCTATGCTTTTTCCTTGACAATGAAATTCTTAGATTGCTAAACCTGTCTATGCGGCACTCCCTCAATCAAACGCATTGCTTAAATAGATGTATCGGGTACACCTTCGAGAGTGATTCGCTAAGCTGACACCGCTTACGTCATTATGTAACAAGCTATGGTGTCATTTGTGAAAATGCTGCCTTGACTTTTGACCTCATGTATCTCCAAAGCTATGCTATGCATAATTTCGAATATGTTTCTTATTTTGAAGTAAATAGTGACCTCACGAAGTTTGCACTATTATTTCGGGGACATCCTGTATTGTTTGCCTGAGATAGGCTTACGGTATATCGTAGTTCGAAACTTTTTTCTTTTTTGTTAAGGCTGATAAAAGAAATAAGAATTTGACACACGAGTAGACAGAGCCTGCAACGTAAAATTAGAGGACTGGTCTATGAAACACTATAACCCCATCAAACATACAGGCATGAATGATCGTAAATTGATAAAAGATTCATTACTTTCTGATAATGCGACATTAACTGATAGTTTCTGCAACCATAAATAGCCATTTATACGGTTTCTCAAGAATACACAAAAAGGGTGTTCTGGCTAATTTAATTTCAGCTAGATAACACCCAACGTATAAACTTGTCAGCAAATCGAATAGGTTAAAATAGGATCAACTTCAAATCCACAGTTCGAAATTCCACAAAAGTTAATCATTAGTCTTGATAGAATAGAACTGACTTCTACTGATTTCGTAGACTCATATCAACAGATCTTGCTGTCTCTTGTACAAATATATTATCACGTAGAATTAAATATAAGGAAGTCGAAATAAAGGAAATACGCAATCGCCGTGTATTTGACTTTATAATAGCATGTTCCAATTCGTAGACTATTTTTTAAACAAAATAGTGGCTTGACTATGGTGAGTCCAAGGTCTCATATACTGTCCGATTTAGCTATAAGCTATTTCGAGGGCGAAATTTTAAATAATTTGGAATAAAAACAGTTACACATTATCGCTATATAGACGATATGAGTTTTATATATCTCGAAAACTGAGCAACATTAATCGACAGTCAAGTTTACTCAACAACTTGAAACCAATGGCATTATTAATATGTTCGATTTACAAGTATATCGACAAAAGAGAAAGTATAGAAAACCGTAAACCTTCCTCAGGAGAAAAAAAATATATATATATACACAAAATCAGGTCGCCCTGCACATCGATATGGACTTTGTTCTTTTTGAAACAGTGCAAGAAATGAAAATTTAATGCATACTAATAAATACTGGATAGATGGTGCTCAATACTCATTAGAATGTATTACATTTTCATCGTTTCAAAAGAACATCCAGACTTTCGAATCAACTAGCCATATTAATGTCATTATCTCTTTGAAAAGTAAATTTATGACAAAACTGACTTAACCAATGTACTTCTGGTAAAATTCTAGCCTAGATTGATATATAACACGATCCATTCTGATTTAAAATAAATCGACCAAGATTCAGGATGACGACCATGATGAACTTACCCTCTGACTCATAGTGCATTCCACCCAGTGCCCATTAATGTGTATTTGCTTTCCAGTTTTAAGCGTTTTACAAATAAGCGTGTGTTTTCAGACTTAGATGATACTGTAAATACTTATTCTTTTGTATCTAATTATTTTTGACCACTGCACCTGTTTTTATGGACAAAAGCACTTTTAACCACGCTTTCTGGAGTTTTCCTGATGTACCTTACCCCTCTGCCAAGGTTGGTCAAGAAAGCGCTTTGATAAGTTTACTTGTAAGATGAACCTAAACACCATGGAGATGGAAAATATTAGAGCTGTGAAAAATAGATAACTTTACGACATCTGACCTCTTGCAACACCTAAAAACTACCTCACGTCATCACGTGAAATAGCTGATGTTAATCCATTGGTTTGTAATGATCTTCTAACATTATCTAGAAGACCCAATCTTTTCCTCGTTACAACATTGAATTTGTCTCGTTTGAAGAGTTTGCCTTTTCCCCTTATATTGATAATAAGGATTTTTAATTACCGAAGACGTAATTCCTTGTCACATAATCCGTTCTTCGTTGCAATATTTGTGAAATTAATCTGAAAGGTATGTCTGACGTTGTATGATTCACAGTATAAAACCTCTTGTTTGTACCAAACCTAAATAGTTTAATTTCTTTTACCGAGAAATCTTAAAGATAATTACAGTATAAAACGGATTTTTATAAAGAAGGTATGCTTTATGAGATTCATAAAATACAATCAGCGTTAAATTTAGATCAGGGTTTGTTCAATAGATCGTGAGTTAACATTCAAATAAACAATAAACCTATCCAGTCACAACCTTACTCAATCTGAATCTGACTTCCTCAGTAAAGGACTGACTTTTCCCCCTTCCAAACCGTACAACCACTTCCTGTTTTTAAAAGATATGCTCTCCTTTGCCCGCGGACTAAGGTGGTACTATTTTTGGGCCAAAAATCCACCTATTCCAGACTCATCTTCCAATAAACTCCATACTAGCCTTGATTTCGCTTCCGGTACGGTACCGTACCTTGACGGTACGCTTCCGTGCTCCTTCAAACATGGACCCACCTTCACTTCCTAGCAACAATCCCCTGGCAACCATCCCCTTATCTCTGCCAGCACCAATACTGAGTTCCTACATCAGATGACCAACCAACCTAACTTAACCCATAACCAACGCAAAGCCCTTGTAGCGTTACGCGACAACCTCGACATAATGGTCCTCCCGACGGACAAGGGGTCCACTACAGTAGTCTTAGACAAAGCTCACTACCTCCAGGAGGCGTACCGTCAACTATCTGATCCCAGCACTTACAAGCCGGCCGCCACAGATCTAACCTACACTCACAAACAGATAATTTCCGATTTCATTACCGCTAATGGTCCTCATGAGGGTATTTCTGAAATGTCCATAAAGTACCTAACCCTGGACGGTCCACGTAACCCGACATTTTACCTGTTACCGAAGATCAAGAAACCAGGTAACCCAGGAAGACCCATTATAGCCAGCTATAATTCTCCTACCGAACGCATTTCCGCTCTTTTTGACTCCTTCCTTCAACCACATGTTCAAGCCCTGCCTGCCTACATACGCGACACCTATTACCTATTAGAAATCATCCGTAAATTACCGCCTCTTCCTTCTGACATACTGCTTTGTATCATAGATGTTACATCCTTGTATACCAACATTCCTCATGCCCATGGCTTAGCAGCTTTGGAAATCTTCCTTAACCAGAGACCCAAACCTCATACCCCTACCACACAGCTTTCCTTCTTATCCTGGCCAATCTAGTTTTCACATGTTACAACTTCACCTTTGACGACAAACACTACATTCAGATCAGAGGAACAGCAGTGGGTACGAGAATGGCACCTTCTTATGCTAATCTGTTTATGGGCAAACTTGAACATGATTTCCTACAAACTCAGCCCTTGACCCCACTACTTTGGATAAGGTTCTTGGATGATATCCTGATATTATGGAGTCATGGTGAAACCAATCTCAACACATTCCTAGAAGAGCTGAAACAATTCCGTGTTATCCAGTTCACTTGGTCCATTTCTAACCAAAGAGCCACATTCCTTGATTGGACATCACTTTAGAAAACAACGCCCTCAATACTTCCGTTCACATAAAACCTACCCAACCACGTGCAGTATTTACACTACTCAAGTTCCCATCCTTACCACACCAAGAAAGCGATTCCTTGCACTCGGAGGACAACCCTTGAATTCCACCACCTCTGCTACTGAAACTTACAACCAACGCCTTCAAGAAGCTCTAGTCACCCGTGGCTACCCACCTAACCTTGTAGCCAAACAGATTCGCCGTGCATCCTCACACATTCAACCCACTCAAACCCCCAACACACCGGCGCCCAACCCACCAGCTCCCAACCCACCGTCGCTCAACCCACCGGCTTTAATCACCCAGTTCTATCCTAAACTAACCAAGGTCAAACAAATCCTACACTCTCATTTCCACATTCTTCAATCTGACCCAGACACAAGATCAGTATTCCCCACCAAACCTAGATTAGTTTTTCAACATCCACCTAATCTTAGAAACATCGCAAAGCCCGTACAAATCCGTCCTCGCCACCACCCCAAACCGGCGCCCATTCATGCATGAGACCCAGATGTAAAACCTGCTCCCACAGTCACTATAAATACTGCTAATGGCCGATACACCCTAAATCCCAAGGATACATGCCACACCTCTAATGTTATATACATTCTAACCTGCAAATTTTGTGCTGCCTTTTATGTGGGAGAAACAGGTGGACCTCTCAACATTCGTGTTAATAAACATCGCCACTTTTGCACTATTAACAAACCAGATGCCCCAGTCTCCTTACACACCGAGTCTCATAACACTAATTTTGACCTATCTTTCCTGGTTGCCATAATCCACATTTTACGTCCTACGACCAGCACCTCAACACGCCGTCTGTGGGAGGGGACCTTTATTCATGGTTTGAGCGTGAAAATGTATCTTGGACTTAACCTTCAATAACTTTAACCCGTTTCCTCTGCATTTTCACCACTTTTGCTTCCACAATCCTATCCAGATTTACACACTGTACAGTTGTCAATTGTTCCACGAGCCACTCAGCAGTCAACTGTTCTCCAAACGATGCGCCGTCGGCTACGTGTCGCTAGTGTCGTCCTAGTCTTTTGTTCTATCCACCTGTGTGCGTCTCTTTTCCTCTGCACCAAGACTATGGTATTAATACCGAAATATTGCAAATAACTATGTGAATATTAGTGTTGTGTACGTGTGTGTGCTTATTTTTCTACGAAACAAAATAAGCTAACTCTAAATTGCCCTTCCGGCTTTCCTCTGTATTAGTGAAAGAAACAATAAAACAACACTAGAACTCATGTTTTTATATATTTTTTCAAATATCACCATTTTATTAAATTTTACATACGTTAAACATTTAAACTAAGCATAAATATTTCCGCCTTCTTTTACGTACCTTTTTAAACCATAAATATATTTTTACAATCGCAACACATTCTGGCAACATTGTATCTTCCTTGTATCCCCATAAGACCACCATTTCGGATTCCTCCATACCCGGTGGTGCCATTTCTCCCCTATTTCATAGACTCATTCCCTCGAAACAAATATCTTGTTATATATTTTACCAACTATTTACATTTCATTTTTCGTAACAAAATAGGACTGAACATTTCCAGTAGTGCAGTTGTTACTCTATTGAAAAGAAATTGCAATGTATTGAGTTTGAAACGCATATAACAATATCCACGTAACAGTGACTATACATATTAAAACTGGAAGTAGGATCTATTGATATATTGGCCATCACAAGCAATCACACATCACACACAAGCAATGGTTTACGTGCATTGTTGAGACCTTGTTGCAGCAATGTGTTGAATAATTTCTTCGTTGGATACCAGTCAAAAAATGTCGAACTCGCATGAAGGAATTGTTGAGGACAGTAGGCTAACTGTCCGTCATGGAAGAGCATTGTCTACTTTTTGATAAGTCTCATTGAGCTCATTCTACGTGCGTGCGTCTGAATAATTAATCATGCAACAGTAATAATAATCTTGTATATAAAGATTAGTTTTTCAGACTCCGCAAATTCCTCATCCGTATATCCAGAACTGCTTTCATTCTTGTCTTCAGTAGCTATAGTTCGTTCTGACCTATACTGCTTCTTCTTATGTCTTCGTATATCAACATAAGCAAACACTTTGGCGACTGACGTCCGTACGTTGCGGACGGAAGATATTTTCCTCGTACGACGTTCGTCCGCATCTTGCTTAGTTATTACATTTGTAATGAGTGTTTGCGGACAACCGCTCTGATGTAGTGTAAGCTTGGACTTAACTTGCCAGAAAAAAACTTATAAATTGTGTTAGAGACCGTAGTTTGCCTACAGCGCCTCTATGGGAAGCCCTTTTAAAAGTTAGTAAATCTTATATCATTGCCGTCTCTCGACAACTTACCATTCAGGAACTACTCGGGTTACGAAAGTGGTTGAGGTTTCGTGGCCAATGTCTTGGCAAAACGAGTTGAAATTCGCATAGATTATCCGGATAGGATGAACTGTTCCAGAAATAAATATATGCTTCCACTTCCTTCTAGTAACTAATGCGGACAAACAACAAAATTCAACTACTAGGGTTAGGAAGATGCTTGAGGTATCCTTCGAGAGATCTCCGTGAAATATTTCCGAAGATACTTAGGTCATCCAAATTGTATGCTGGCTGCTAAAGGCTCGTGGTAGCACATAGGCAACTTCACAGTCCGCCTCCTCATTGCTTGCTTTGGTATTTATTATGAAAATAGTCTTTGTCAATGCTGGCATCATTTCGTGTCATGGCCCTGTTCGTGTTTTAGATTGTTATGTGCAAACTTGTTCATATTTGCACTTTGAAATGGATCATGGAATGCGCGATGGAAATACAATGAGAGAATTTTTGCATCATGGAATTTTATAGGTGGGGATAGTTACTACATATTACCTTCAACATAAGTGTCCAGACCTTTCCTTTTTGTTTTGTTTTGTTTCGAAAAATTTGAATATTGAAAGCTACTTTATAGAACCCAAATATAATGTTCTGAATACGGGAATTCGTTTTATTTAAAGAGAAAAAACTATATATTAGTGGAAAATAAAATCATTTTCTTTTATATTTTAAATACTTTTTATAAAAATGAGAAAATCACCAACATTCTGCCATCCTGCGGGGAAAGGCAGGGGGAAAATCCAGCCGTCGTCAAAGTGTTGAATCGATATTTTTGGTCACAAACAAGTAGATTGTAGCGAAAACTTTCAAATTCTTGTACAACACTTCCAGGATGAAAATTGTTAAATTTGCAAAGTTCAGATATATCCACATTATTTACATCTTCTGAAGTTTCTAAGGCACCAACAGGAAACATCGTCATGTGTTAAATGTGGCTGACAACCGCTACGAGAAATCTGTCATCAAGCTGAGATATTATATTGTCAATACATTTGTAGGAAACCTAGTTTCATTCGCCGACAAAGATTTGTTATTAGGTTGTCCATTCCCAGTTCATAAAAAAAAGAGAAAAAACGAAGTTCCATACTTGTCTTCACAAAATGCAGTTCATATTCTTTGTTAAAATGTTCAGTGGAACACTATACTCACAGACAGTTCCTTGTTAAGCATTTGCATTTTAATAAAATTATGTAAAATTATCAACAGCGTGCAATCTTTTCTTCAACCCTACTGCTAAAGTAAACAATCCTTTCCACATCCCTTCCGGCAGTGATATTATCTATCTATAAAATCACCGTTGCTCTTTGTCTGACCAGCTTGTAAAGAAACATTCCAATCTTTTTCTTGAATTTTGTGAAATACGATTTTCAATTATCACGTAGTGACTATTATATCCTGAAAAGTAAATCACCCAACAAGACAAAAAAATAGTACTAAGAATGCTGCATGTAGAAAGTGATTTTTCACAACAATCGCGAATCTGCGAGACGTGCACCATATATAAAGGATCTTCAAGTATCCCTCGTATGTTTCCTGCACCGTCCATACTTTGGCCAATAATAAAATTAGGATTAAGTTCTGTCTTGAAAGCACACCACAGTATGCTTCTTCAAAATTGATTCCGCTTGTATCGTCCGAAGTAGAAAGATGCAATAAACTTTTGACAGGAACCGAACACATTTTATATTAAACTCAACATACTTTCTGTCAACATAATGTGTTGAGTATACAACTAGAGAAAATTGACACGATTGTTTTACTTACCCTTTGAACAATTACTGTGTGCTAAACACAAATTCTTTTACAATTTAATTATGATAATAGATTAGAAAGTTTGATCTTAATATCACACCTCTTTCCTTTGCTTCATACGTGACCTTGCATCTAGACTATGTTTCAACAACAAAGAGAAAGGTTTTGCAAGTTTACCTTAAAATCAATGTCTTTTTTCGCAAAACAGTTTCCTCTTCTATCAGGTACAGGACAGATCGAAGATACACGTTGGAAACCTTATGATGGTATGTATTGTCGAGTGGTCCCACTAGATGGTGTATGTGAGTAGAGCTGCTTGTCTGAGCACGTCCCGAAGTTCAGTAGGTGAGCGACAGTGTTCCGGAATGGAGGTCACGAAGAGTGAACAATGTGCTTATGTGAAAGTAGCATTTCTCCGCGGCAGAAATGCACGGGGATGCCACGCAGAGTTATGGGAAGCACTATATGTGCGTGCCCTACCCTATCGAACAGTGGCGAGGTGGATAGCGGCTTCGCGGCGAACAGGACATCCACTGTGCAACAGATCGGCAGTAGATACTCTGCCTCTTTTGAAAGCCTCTACCTACGTCGCCACTGTTCGATAGGGTAGGGCACGCACACCTAATGCTTCCCGTAACTCTGTGTGGCATTCCAGTGCATTTCTGCCGCGGAGAAATGCCACTTTCACATACACATGTTGTTCACTCTTCGTAACCTCCGTTCAAAACCACTGTCGCTCACCTACTGAACTTCGGGGCGTGTTTAGACATGCAGCTCTACTCACATACACCATCTGGTGGGACCACTCGACAGTGCATACCACCATAAAGTTTCCAACGTGTATCTTCGATCTGTCCTGTTATTCCCCATTCGAGAGAGAAAAAAATAGTTGCCATGACTTCTGACTTAACCCTCGTATTTCGATTATATGTAACCTGTGCGTTATTGTTAGTTACTATTTGTTCTTGTCCTTTAATCCACTGAATTCGATTTTACTGAGCTCGTAAGTACTAAAGGAACTTTCCGTGAAACTTAGTGAATATCTCTACTCTAGCATAGTTTCCATAATTCTGCCCATTGTAACAGCTCGTTGACCATACTGTTTGATTAGTAGGAGATTCGAATACACTGCGTAATAAAACAAGGAGATGTGTTATGTATATCGTCGTCGGAACTGCAATACCCGCTATGTGACAAAACACAAATTTTTCAGGAAGACCAAAAAACTGGTTTCTGTTCTACGGTCTTGAATACAATTTACATACTTTAAAGTTGTTATATCTCAAAAAGTAGAAGTTATTTTCACATGAATTTCTTCTACAGTATGCAGAGTACTCAGAACTATAAACTGGTGGAAAAACATGAAAAGTTAAAAAAAATGCCACATAGGGGGTATTGCAGTTCCGACGACGATATGCTGCAGATCAAAGCGAGGGACATTAATGGAGTTAAAGTACTTTATTTGGATGAGAGCTGAGGTTTTATACATTTGAAACAGAGCTGAAAATGACAAGTTCGTAATATTCTATCTTCATTTCAAGCATTTAAAGGAGAAATTGTTTAATAATTTCTTAACATGAACCATTTTGTCTTCCCAAAAATTTGCCATGACGCCCTGCACGTTATATAACCGCCTCTGGGAACCTCTATTTCATACCATAGCTCGGATAGCGCCCAAATTTCGCTCGGCTCCATCAATCCTACACTTTCTTATCTCTCCATTTCATCTGATGAAGCCGATATATAATGTAGCGAAAGTAGTCATATTTATCATCGCCATATGGGATTTGGAACCAGCGAGGATGGAAACCCATGTTGGAGGCCATTGAAAGAATCAATGCACGAATAAATAATTAAAGCAATCAAATATGAATAATCCGAAATTGGTAGAAACTGTAAAACGGTTAAAAAATGACCAATCAGAAAAGAAGAAATAAATAATAGGAAGAAGCAGTAAAATATTTAGGAAGAATAAAAGCATAAAATGTAAAATGCTTGTCTGTTATACGGATTAGTGTAAAAGATGCTATGAAGGTTCTATGTGTGAAAACTGTTCACATGAAAAAGTTGAAAATTGTGTCCAGAATTCATAATGCTATTCAAATTTTTAACTCCTTTGTGACTCGTTTTAGCGCATTTGCATATATTTGCATTTGAGCTCGCCATATAAACTTCGCTTTCAATCTATTAAGCATTTTTTGTTATTTGTGTGTCACCTTGTCTTCAAATTGCAAAACCAACAAGTTTTAAAATGGAAAGACTTAAATAGAATCATGATTATATGACTAAGCCAGAGAGAGATAATACCATTATTTTACTTGATTAAATAAAAAAAAAGAAGAAGAAGAAAAGCATCTAGAAAAATTTTCCAAACAGTTCTGTGAAACACTTTTCATTGTGTTGACAGGTAAAATGAATCTTCCCACTAAAATGGTAGTTGTAATTGTTCGCTGGTACCTTTATTGAATTGTAATAGAGAAATAGGATAAACCGACACAATATCAACCGCACATGACATGAAACACATAATTCTGCAATGAATGCCGAACCAACTATACATATATTTTTACTTACATGTATTCAACCTTCGTTGAGTCAGCGTGAGGTAAAGTGCTAAATCCAGTTCATAAACACCATGTGACGCCATCATTTAAGTTTTAAGAATCGAAGCGAAGTAAATCTGTTTTGATTTTCTAAAACTAAATATTGAAATGTTTACGCTTTCTATCCTATCGAGAACCTTTTATCAAAACTGAAAACGTGAAAGGCGAGAGGAAATAAAGAGGAGGAGAAAAAAAATCTATCACCTGTAGATCAATTCACTTTTAAAT
Organism: Lepisma saccharinum; assembly: GCA_022664845.1. Lineage (NCBI taxonomy): Eukaryota > Metazoa > Arthropoda > Insecta > Zygentoma > Lepismatidae > Lepisma > Lepisma saccharinum. The sequence continues at coordinate 10,437 of JAGDQP010001266.1, read as the reverse complement.
ATGGATTGACCTCTAGGCAATAGATCTTCTCTCCTTTTCATCCTTTACTTTCTTCTTTTGCGTTTCTAGCTTTGACAAAGGCCCTAGTAGGTCTGAAACGTCATCATTTGGTATTTGATTTTTAATAGTGTTACTTCACATTGACTCCCCGAAGGTTAAATCCACTCAAGTAAAATTTTTAGATACACAACCTCCTTGCACATAATATCGATATATAAATTAATTATACATAGCATCTTCCAGCTGCTTACATATACAGGTATTTACAAAGTTAAAACTGCTGCTCGAAGACATGTATTTACAATAGACTTAAGAAATATGAAATGAACCACACTAAATGGCGAGGAAAGTACCATAAATGCAAACAGAATAAGACAATTGTAGATAGTAGTATTAATGTTTATGTTACGCTTAAAATATCCATGATTTTCATATACTTAAAACTGTTGTATATTTGCTCATTATTCCCTCAGTTCCAATAATCACTTCTTTATCTATTTAGGTTGATTCTAATTAAATGTGTTTTATAACACTTGGTTTCACGATTCTTTTATCCTTTTTATTCATATGTAAATCTATTCCAGAAAATTTTATCATAAGCAAAACTTATTACGGTTAGATTTTCTTCTGCCAACATTACCTTATCTCTCGCCATTGAGAGATCTTTAGAATTTGTTCTAAACAAATATTTAATGTAACTAGAGAGAGAAATAATCCTTACCTTTTTGTGCCATTATAAACTTGAAATGAATATCAGACGAGTGTGTGAGAGATTAGAAGTGAGTCTTAGTAAAGTGGTATTAAAAAGAATTGTTAGCACGAATGATTAGTGGTGTTAGCAAGGATTGTAAGGATGTAAGTTTAATATGAATGTGAGATTAAAAGTTTGAAGTAAGTTTGTGTGTGAGTAAAGTAAGTTTGTAAACTTCAAGCGAGTTTGAGAAGAAACAGAGTTACAGCGTAAGTTCCAAGTGAGTATAAAAGGAAGTATGTGAGAGATTATAAATGGTTCGAGTAAGTGTGTGTGATTCAGTACGGGATTGTAAGTTGAAATGAGTCTGAATGCAAGTAAGGGTGAGATTATAAGTTGAAGTGAATGTGAATGCAAGTAAGCGTTAGATTGTAAGTTGAAGTTAGTATGGATTCAAGTGTGAGATTGTAAACTTGAAGTAAGTGTTAGCGCAAACAGAGCTCGAATACAGTTTTGAAGAGATTGAGAGAGAGAGAGTTTAAGATTATTAGTCTGAAATGAATGATCGTGATTGTAAAATAAGAATATTAGAAGTGAGAGGAAACATGAGCAAACGTGACATTGTAACCTTGAAGTGAATGTGAGTCAAAGTGAGGTTAAGGGTTTAAGTTTCTAGTGTCCGAGGATGAGAGACATTAGAATGAAAGTGATTCCTTGTGGTGTACGAGATGGCAAACAGGAATTCACCAGTAAGACGTCTCTATTGAAGTCTTGTTCTTTTTTAATGTGCTATTTTCTCGTAGTCCATTTCTTCTTATCTGAGTCTATCATATTACTATTTGGAAATAGAAATATACTAAAGGTTTTCTGCATATTTGTTAACCGATGTAACAAAGTTTTTTTTTATGAATTGCAGCTCGTGCCTAAGTTGAACACGAACACGATGAACGAATTGGAGAGGATTTTAGACAACAAGCCCATCCGGCCCCCAATGGTCTCGACCCTGGCGATGAGATGACAATCAATGTGTCCCACTGGGACACTAGCCGAGCCTGTAGCCAAAGAGGAGGAGGAACCCGAGGAGGAACAGCGAGAGCAGAAAGTTCCCTTCTGTACCATTCAGTGACGTTTGTCGTTAGAGTCCAACAATGAACAACCCCTGTAATAAAGTAGCTATCTTTTATGAAGCAACGGAGAGTTGTGTCATGCCAAGGTGCTAACTGAGAGTGAAGTATAAAGCTAAGGTTACTTCCGATTTCATAAGACTAAGGTAATGATGATGATGATGATGATGATGATGATTAGTAATGTGGCCACAAGAACCTATGCTTTGTTGCCATTTATTGGGAGAAAATATTCCCCTTTCTTTCCGAACGATTGTTATCAAATGATTTTACGGTATGTACAAGAAGTGGCAGAGAAGGTGTAGGTTAAATAGTATTATTATATTGGGTGATACAGGAATGTTAAATGAGAAACGTTGTTAAGAGGGCAAACATAATTAAAAAAGAGCACTAAGGTTGTGAGCTACTTCGTCTTTCATGCGTTGACTGCATTGTTGCCTCAACAATAGTTGAAAAACAAACCGTGTGTGTGTGTTGTAAAGGTACTTTAGAATGGGAATAAAACTGAAGGAAACAAGACTTTTTTTTTATAAAAAAAAAAGGAATTGTAAATAGTACGTCGCAAGCGACATTATCGCACCTTACGGTCCACAGCAATCAACATTTTTCACTAACGCAGTGAATAGAAATAAAATAATTAAAAATATTATGAACATTTTGAAAATGAAGCAGAAAAGAAATGACTCAATATAACATTGTTTAACAGCTTACATTAGTGGAACTCCAAAATTAAAATATTGTCTTTAGTCCACATCAAATATCTTCTTGTGTGATACTATAGCTTTGTTTCAAAGAATAAGGGAAAAAAAGTGTCTTTTACATAATTTGCCTTTTCTCGAACTCATGTTCTGATAAGTTTTTAATATATCTACTAGTTTCGTTGAAGTGCTTTTTTTCTTCAGAGAATTAAAACTTGGTATTATGAATTTGTTTAGCCGATTTGATCTGTCGTTTTTTGTTTTGTTTTTTCCTTTCAAAATAAGCAGTACCAACTCAACCGAACTTTTAAATTCAATTATATCTAAATCTTACGTTTTGCAGAGTGTGAAATTGAACTGTATATCGTGTGCTCGTATACACTTTTGTGCCGAATTTCAACTATTTATTTTTCAAACATACGGGGGGAGAAAAAAAAGGACATGAATTCTACGAATCGTTCTGATTCGATCGAACATGAAAACAATAAAATATAGGTCAATAAATGGGAAGTTCAATTTTTTTTGGACTGTGTGAGTCAGTGCGTGAATAAGCGTGCGCGTGTGTGTGTATGTATATATGTATAAATAAATCGACATATATATACACACATATTATATAAAATATGTGTGCGTTACTATGTGTACATACATCCACATAAGTACAATGTACCACTTTTACGTAGATATTGTAAAGGCAATAGACTCTACTACAAATCAGAAATTATACATCTTCTAAATATAGGGTTTCAACTTTGGCCATAAAAGCTGACAAATCTATTCTTTAAATTACTAACGAACACGTATTCTCATCTAGTAGGTATGCATAAAGTACAATAACTTTCGTAAACTTGAAAAAAAATAAAATAATGTAATGGCAGTAACTTTTGTTATCAACAGAAGTAATATATGTATATTGCACACGTAATATATTAACAAGTGGCTTATTGTTTTACTACTAATCCTAGTGAGATGCCTCAGTTTCATTCATTAATACAATGTAACCGTGCTAATATAGTAGATGAGTAAACAAAAAAAAATAATATATAATCATAGGCAATTTTCCAATACTCTGCAATTGTAATTCTGAATGGTAGGTGCTGAATCATTGCGATAATGTATACAGACATACTACGAAGAAAACATATTGTTTTCTTCAAAATACCATTTCCTTTCTAGCTAGATTACATTTTCCATTCCTTTTAACCTCACGATATTATTTTTGAACCCGATTGTTTTTTTATTTCATCAATTTAAATGTGCAATAAGTGCGTACTTGATGTTTGAATTTACATTATTTCTACATTAAACGTAGCTTTGTTTTATTCTTTTTTTTTTAAACGTAGCGATTTCAAGGAAAAATACTCATAATGACAATTACTATAATCATACTAGGGGACGTCAACCACAGTATATCTAAAGAGGAAAAAAAACTCGATGTACATATGAATAAGTTGTACATTCTTTGAGTGTTATTTCGAGCTACCTGTGAGTGTCCATTCCTGCTTTTTTGGCAATTTTATATGAAATGTTCTCATAGTAATCTGTGTCAACATTTCCACTTTATTGGAAATATTTTTTACACTTTGGTGTTTCAGCCAATATCTCTAACTACGTATATGTTGAATATATGAAGAAATTATATATAATAAAAAAAAAACAACAACATTAAAGTCAATAGGTTTTAAAACTATAATTTTTAGTAAAGACAAAAAAAAAACGTCTCGGAAAAAGAAGTATACATAAGTACGTGTAATTGCCTTTTTCTCCCGATGCTAGTTCTTTATGTGAAAGAAAGAATAATAATAATAATAATAAACACATTTTGATACATTTGCTAGGATACGTTTTAAGTTGAAGTGCCGGTCCATATATGTATATACACTAATATCAAATTAATAACATTTAATTTGTATATATTACTAATAATTGTACATAGTTGAGATAATTCTATGGAATTAACACTGGTAAATATTGTATCTCCTAAACTGTTTCTGCTCTAATACTTTTTTTTTTTAAATTATTGTTGAATGTTCCCTAATTTTTTCCTTCTATGTACAACTTTTATGAGTTTTTAAGTGTTTGCTTACTTATTTCTAATCAAATGCATCAATACAAGTTTATATGTTGACTCTTTTTCTATACTTAGTAGTTGTCATTCAAATGTGAGTTTATACATTTTTGCCTGTTCTATACTTTGTTTCATAGTGTACAATGTATTCTTCTCTAAAAAACCCTTCCATTATGTTGCTCAACATTATCCTTGCCATCCTGCAAAGGAATAAGGTAAAAGATGCAAGAACGTTTAGTATTTTCCAAGGTGCTCTGGTAGAATTATCTTGTGCATGAACTGGCATAATGATATAAATATATATATATCTATATATATAAAGATGAATTGACAATTTAGGAACATTATGGTTTATACACAAGAATATATATAATGTATAAATAATATTAGCTTGTGCCAGTTTGTCCTAATTAAGAAAAAAAAATGATGCAAAGATTTTATAGTTTATAAATCCTAAGGATTTATTAGAGTTTGCTATTATTAATATATACATACATATATATATGATATATAAAAAGCAGTTCGCTTCGTATTACTCACAGACCACGTAGAATATATATATAAAAAGATGTGACAGTAATTCACAACCGACACACACATACACAAACACATACACACATTTCATTAAATCCAAGAAGTGTAATGAAAACAAGAATCGGAAATTTTAGTTGCAAATTGTAGGCTTTAAATCTGATATTAGTGAATCAGATATATACATATATATATATATATAAGAAATGAAGATTTGTATATTTTTAAAACTTGCTATATCTAATGAATATTGATGTGCATGAATTGCTTTGTACATATTACGTAGGTTAAGGCTAGATTCTAATCACCTTATTGTTATCTTAAACTATTTTTCCTTCTGAACGGTTGTTTTATAAAATTTCATATATTATCAGGGGAATTTTGCCACTCATGGTAATCTGTTGCGAAAAGAACAAATGAAAAAAAAGTAATTCCTGTAATGTAGTTTTCTAGAAAATTATGTTTGCGTTAGTTCTTAAAAAAAAGAGGATATTTGCCTTTTAACACGTTTACATATCACTAATTTGTGCACTTTTAAAAACAAAACAAGAAATCTGGCTTTGTTTTTTGAAACGAAACTCCCAACAAAAAAAAAAGAAGGAAGAAAGGCACACACACATATATTTACTTCACAAATTCAGGTAGTTTTTAGCTGAAGTAACTGAGCTTTTTTGAGAATTTCTGCGATTGCTTCTGGCATGAGAAGACAGCTATTTAAACTAGTGTTTATCATTAAAAATAATCCACTTTTATCTGTCCAAAGAAAAATTTAATTCCTCCTTCCAAATGAGAAGTTTGTTACATGAAGATAGAATGATGTGATTGCTTATTCATAATCAGATAAAAAAACATATATATATTGTCCGGTATCTAGGAAAGTTTTGAAAGAATCTTTGAAAAAAAAACAAACTGGAATTTTTCTTTGTGGCTTTCTACACCAAGGAGAGGAATCGGCAGAAACAATTGAATTGGATGAATTTTACTTCAAAAGAAATTGTACGGTACGTTTACCAGTCTCTACGCATGTGGTAATTATCTTCATATTTTGATACACATTATCCAGAGCAACACATTTAAATTATCTTGACAAATAATCTAAACCTTTACATTATAAAGAAACTTATAAATACACATGGGGTTTTGCAATAATCTAAAGGGTTTTAATAAATTTTACTCTTACATAGATTTTATTTATTTTATATGACATTTCAGCCTAAAATATGTTATAAACATTTGCTTTAGAATTAAAACAATCATAAAATATTCAAATATTTGAAATATCACGAAATCGGTGAATATTATTATCAAATAACAAAATATCCTTTAAAATCTTATTACCTTCTCGAAAAGTATAAGAAAAATGCCATCAAGAATTTTGGAGTGTGTGTATTTACATATGAAAGATATTTACATCATCGAAATGATTCGAAACAACAAGAACAAAACACTTATGCCAGCTAACATTACTCCTTAAAACTTTATGTTCACTATAATGACCATAGAAAACTATTTGAATGTCGTATTATTACATAATAGAGAAAGAACTAATTGTTGGAACAGTCTTTTCTAGTGGTATCTCAAAGTAAGCATATTGTACATATTACTTTCTTAATTCAGTGCCTTCATAAAATTTTTTAAGTGATCTGAAACTGAATCAAAGTCTAAACTTAACCAATTTTAATGACAATACAGACAGAAAAAAATAACAAAATTTTAAATTTGAAGCATCTAATAGTATCTTTTTCTTGCTAAAGTTTCTCTCACGTCTTTGAGTAGATGGTAATATAAGAAAGGGTTAAATATTGTACAGAGATAAAAAATAATATGTATAAATAATAATATTTAAAGAACAGCTTAAAATTATCTTCTTGTAAGTGTTCTGAATATCAATATATCAGAAATTCATTACTACATTTTCGTATATTACTGTTTGCACAAACATTTGATTGTGTGTTTTTCTTTGCAACTGACAAAGAATATATTAATTTTCACCCTAGAAACTTGTAACAACTTTGATTCAATTTTAACCTAGATAATCGCCTGAATCACCGTTCAGGCATTGAATAAATTCTTCATATTTATTCGCTCTTCTACTTGTATTAATGATACATACTTATCCTGTCGTAAACGAACTGATCTAATAAGGAACCTTCATTTATCGAAATTGATTTTAAACGGAATAATAATTAATATTGTAGAACATTAAGAACATGAAGGGTATAAATAGTTAGCAGGATAGTGTGAATTAATTGAGGTATATGCTGATCATCTATCAATACTGAATTTAATGCTCCTAATATCTGTAGTCACAAAAACAAAAAAACAAAAATGTAAAATTAAACCTTGGTGTATAAAGTCATGAAATAATTTAGAGAAGTTGTATACAAGTATTGTTTTTGACTGTTGAGGTTGTCACGTTATGTACTTGTTAAAATAATTTTGCCTTTATTTAGGCTATAGTTTCACCAATATTTAATAAACAAATTTTGACCATTAAAATGTTTCGTTTGTGTTTATTTTTTAAAATACTAAAAAACTAGTTGCATGACTATTGCAAATTCTGTTAATATTTATTTTATTCTGCGGATTTTGATATATCTACATCTACTATGTAATAGTGAGGGAAGTCAGAGCACTGGCATTACGTTCACAATTCAACTGCATTTGGTCGTAATGGTGAGATAAACAAAAGAACAACGTTCTTTCGTTATCAAGGCGTATTACAAGATTGGTGACATTTTTGCTCATGTACAATGATTGTTTCGACGTCGGTTCGGAATTCCACGAACAACTCAGTGCCTTCAGTCCATGCAATAGAGACAACAACTAAGAATTTCGAAGAAATAAGGAGTTCATGTTTTAGGAACGGAATTTCAGATCAATATGAAGTATACATCTTATATTGGTGGTAAATATTCGAAAGAGATACAGCATCGTGAATTGCAGAGCATCGTAGAATAGACCCAATGCCTTCTCTTACTTCAAACATGTTTTATATCGTGCGTACCGTTCTTACGCGTCCCGGAGGCTGTTTTGATTGTGTGGAACCCGCTTTTCGAAATTTCAAACCCATGCTTTTATTGTATGGGGTGAAGACATTGCAATTCTTGTGCTGAATTCCGAACTGACGTCGAAACAATATCTCGGTTTGAGCAAAACTCTCATTTTTTTGTAATAAACCTTGATAGCGAAAGAATGTTGTTCTTCTGTCCACTTCTCCATGATGAGTAAGGGTTAGTTCTACAATCGACCGTTAGTCAGCGCTAAGTTGAGGCCAAGTCTGATTTTGGCCAATAAGAGTATGCAAAATGGGAGTTGGCCTCAACTTAGCGCTGACTAGAAGTTTAGCGGTCGATTGTAGAACTGATCCTAAATGCTATTGAAGTGACAGCAGCACCAATTTCAAAATCGCTTGCCCTCTGGCGGACCCTGATGTATGAATTTAATATAAAAAGAAAGTAATTTATTGACAGCTTATTTGTTACAGAAGCGAACACACAGATACACACACGATAATATTAGTATTATAGGTCAATTTCAGTATTTCGAACTCATTAATGGTTCGCAATCATGCGGAGATAAGTCAGCGACGACGATCACGTATAGAATGAACAGAAGAACAAAAGGTCTATCTCATCGCAGGCTTCTACGAAGACATCGGTATTATTTTCCAGTCCATCTATATCGTCCCCTATTAAACCTACATTATCCGCGTATACGAACAGTTGGTTCAAGCCATTCAATGTTAGTCCTTTTTGTCCTCCTTTAGTTTTAGAATTGCACATTCGGCGTATCTATAGTATACGTCGGACGTTTCATTTGGAACCATACATGGAGCAGTTGCAGGTAGTGTCTGTTCAAGACAAGATGATGTGCATTGCGTACAAGGACGCCCCAATTGTCAGTGGGGGCAAGGATAAAGGGACAGTTTTTCAACGATTTACTAAAAGATATCAAGAAGATAATAATGACAATATTTGCTAAATTAAGGGCGCAAGGAACTTAAAAAGAACCATATCATGAACTACATTTAAACCTACCTTACAGTATACTGGAGGTTGATTGGTAATGATTAAATGTGCGTAATAATGTTAATGACTTACCCGCAGTTTTACAATCGACCGCTATCTAGCCAGCGATAAGTTAAGGCCAAGTCATATTTTCCGTTGCAAAATATGACTTGACCTAAACTTAGCACTGGCTAGAAGCTTAGCGGTCGATTTTAAAAATGAGGGCTAGTAAACTTCATGATAATATTTATGAATATTTGTCAAATGTATCCCCTACAGAAGACACTCTATCCCAAAGTATCCGCGCTGGTTTACCAAAGACATTATTAGGAAACTCAAGGTTAAAACAATTGAATCGTACGTTTGAAGAAGGAAACAAATCCAAAAAGCTGTTTTGTGGCAAATTAACAAAAACTGTATAATGTGTTTATTATTTATTGAAAGGAAACAATATTGCTACTGAATATTCAAAACGGTCTTCTGATACTTTCGTACTGCTCAGACAGTTTACAAGTATTGTATTCTTTCCTGTAGAGTTAAAAAAAGTTGGTGGATTTGTTTCCTTCTTCAAACGTATGGAAAAACGTTTGTACATTTTTAGGAGACGTAAGAATGGAAAAATCGACCAGAAAGTGAAGAAAAACGCAATAAAAACTTTCAAATGAATGTTATTTACAAGAAATGTATGTACAATAAACTCGAAAGTTACAAGTAGGAGCTTAAGTAATAAATTCAATTTTTTTTCCCCGTCTATCCACTGACAGAAATTTCGCCCTACAAATGTGCAAAACTACTTTTATTCCGTAACAGTGAAAGCAATAGTTGCTATATGTAAATATCTGTTAACAATAGCAGTTAGAAATATCAGTGTATGAAAACGTATCTAAATGCGAGTTAGTTATTCCCGTCTGTGAAAAAGAAGTTTAAAACAATATTTTAGATTAACCTACTTACCTGTATCCTGTTACGTGTGCAGTAGAGATATGGACGAAGGTAGTTTAGTTCCTACCATAACTGTTGTAAAACTATTCTATGTAATTATCGGAGCTTGGATTTACTGGTGGAGAAGAAACAGTATATCAAAACACAATTAAATCAGGAAAGTATAAAGCGGTGGGTACGGTGGGTAGGGGATAGCGTAATTGTTTCATGCTGAATTAGTATAATAACTTGCGACTAGCGACAGGAAGAGCTGAGCCATCCTCGCGCATGCGCAATACTCCTTAACAGTAAATAGTACAGTACTTCCAAACAACTGCATCCAGTTAGCCATTTAGCGCATTGATAGCATGTTCAAAAGCTAATGCAAATAACC